>JAJJMF010025650.1:17947-36734 GCA_022058775.1 Vitis hybrid cultivar | reverse complement strand
TTTTCTTCTTTTACTTTGACTCGGTACTAATATTGAAAATCTTCAGTATGATCATCCTTTGAGTTATGTGTATTATTTTTGTTTTAATTTCTTTAAAACTTTTTATTGAGTAAATAAATTTTAAATCGAACTATAATTAATACATAAAATTTATTAATTTTTTAAAAATAATTTAAAATTTAAAAACTAATTAATTATTATTTGAAAGTCATGAAACTCAATAACATTATAAAGTCATTGCCAAAAATTTATTTTATTGACTTGGCTACTTTCTTCTTTATAAATAGTCATATTTTTACAAATTTTTTTACTAGACAAAGAAATTCAAAATCAAGCAAGACTTAAGATTTAGATTCATTAACACGTCTAGTAATTTTTAAAAATAAATTAAAACTCAAATAATAAACATATTGATATCATAAGTTTATGGACAAAGATTGGTTTAAAATGACTTTATTATTTCTCGTCTACATAGAACCATATTTTATGATTTTTTTAATAGACAAACAAACTTAAAATTAAGCAAGAGATAATATGTTGGATTCATTAACAAGTCTGATAATTTTTAAAAATGATTTGAAACTCAAATAGTGACCTAATTAGTACAAAAAAATTTATGGATAAAAATTGGTCCATAATGACTATTTTTTTTTTTTTTTTCTATATTGGAGGTATTGGTCATAGAAGACGACCAACCCGTAGGTCTGCCTACCTTTCAAGGGTCGGGTGTCAAATTTCGTTACAAAAGCTCCCTTTCAAGGGGTGTCAAATTTTGTCAGGAAGGGATACCGAGATGTTGTAATCGACCGAATATCATCTCCCAATTGAGAAGTCCTCCCATTTCCATTTGAACCTATAGTGATTCGAGAGCCTGTCTCGACCGATCCTAGAAGAATTAAAAAATTGATCATCGGGAAAAAGTTGTCAGGCCACCAACATGGATTATGTGTCACAGATACTGAGGGTAGCAACAAAGCATGTATGAGGAATAAATTCCGAAGGAAAACCTTGTCCTATCACGTCAACATGAAGCGTCAAAAAGGACAACCGCACCCCGCCTAACACAGATCTACCCAACTAATTGTGTATGCCACACAACTTCTAACATCTAACTCTCGACATAACATTTCCCCAAGAGAATGTTGACTCACTCGACCAATAAGGACTTAGTTTGTGAATACTACAAAGGAGGAAGAAAAACAAGAGATGGGAGAGATTTTTTTCCTACACAGCCAAGACACCCACTATTAGAAGAGATGACACTAGAAGATTGGCTAGGGACTCAGATAGTCACTGGATGATCACATTCAGAAAGGTTGTGCACCAATAATTGGTGTCGTCTATGGGAATGAAACAAAAAGCTAACCATGGTGACTAAATGGACAACTAACCACATTGATGGTGAGTATCGTCCCAATAACGAGCAGCCACAACGGATGATTGAACCCCAACTGATGGAGTACCGAAGATAGCTGCATGAGCTGAAAAGAGCCATTGACTAGCTCAGAAGGGAGAACCTAAATCTTGGTGGCTTGACTTGGTACAATTACCAAACACTACCAATTGACAAAGAGGCGTTGGCGGGCCTGCCAAATAAAAATTTCTTGGTCCTACCAAATAACCCAATTTGTTTGGAAGCAAAGATCCCCAATGAGGAGGCACGATCATCAACAATTGTATTTTTCGAAGCGAATCTGCTATGCATCATAAGACGACCAAAAAAAAAAAAAAAAAGCCTTAGGTGCTAAGAAAAACCCAACCCAAAAAGCCTAAGGTACCCAAATAGCTCCTAACCAGGCCTAGAGTCTAACAAAGCCTAAAGTGTCCAAGAATCACTCGACTAGGCCTAACGTTTAACAAAGCTAAAGGTGCTCAAGTAGTACCCGGCTAGACCTAGAGCCTAACAAAGCTTAAAATGTCTAAGAAGCACCTGGTCAGGCCTAACGCCTAACAAAACCTAAAGTGCTAAAGTGGCACCAGGTCAGGCTTAGCACCAAACAAAGCTTAAAGTGCCCAAGTAACACCTAGTTAGACCTAGCACCCAACAAAGACTAAAGTGCCTAAATGAGACCCAACTAAGCCTAGAGCCCAACAAAACCTTAAGTAGCACTCGACCAGACCTAGTGTCCAACAAAGCTTAAGGTGCCCAAATAACACCCGCCTAAGCCTAACGCCCAACAAAACCTAAGGTGCCCCAGTAGCACTTGGCTAGGCCTAACGCCCAACAAAGCCTAAAGGGCCCAAGTAGCATTCGACCAGGCCTAATGCCTAACAAAGCCTTAGGTGCCAAGCAACACTCGACCAAAAAGTCTAAGGTGCCAAGAAGTACCCGACCAAAAGCCTTAGGTGCTAAAGAAGTGCTCGACTAAAAAGCCTTAGGTGTCGAGTAGTACATGGCTAAAAATTTAAGTGACAAAAAACACCCAACTAAAAAGCCTTAGGTGCCAAGAAGCACTTGGCCAAAGGCTTTAGTTACTAAAGAAGCACATGGTTGATTACTACTTAAAAAGAGCATATTTTAGATAATAATTTTCATGAGTTTCACATCTTTTGAGTAGTAATTATGCCTAAAACACTCAATTAACATGTTTTTGCCTTTGCAAGAGTTACTTACAAGTTTTATGAAGTTTTGGAGTCATTTCAAGATATGATTTTGATAAATTTGTGCCAAAAGAGATGAATCAAATTGAAGAAAGCAAATAAAGTTGATGATGATCCAAATACACAATGAAAGAAGTAATGTAATTGGTTTGGACCAAGCTTTGAAGCTGAATTGAAGGTGGTGGAGGTGGATTAAAAATGAAGAAATGGGAGAAATCGCAAAGAGGAGTCGGAAAAACATGTTTTTCAATTTCGCATGACCATGCGAAATTTTTGTATAATCATGCGAAATGAAACATAATGGGTTTTGGCTGCAGCATACTAAGGGAAAAGTGAAAAGCAATTTCGCATGACCATGCAAAATTTTCGCATAGTCATGCGAAATGCTTCAGGAAGATGAAAATAATGTTGATGGATCCTCCACTTTGCACCATCATGCGAAATTGCTGGGACTTGTGTGAAAATATATTTTCTCTAGATTCCGTGATGAAGAAGCCTCCGGAAGACCTCCTAGATGATGCCAAGTGTTCACTTGACCTTGGCCTATAAATAGAAACGGGATTGACTCATTCTAAAACTTTTTTATTTTTCCTAATTGTAGAACTTTTTAGATTTCTTCTCTCTATATAATTCTCTACTTTTCTTCTTTTTCTCTCATTTTCTCGGTAGCCAAACATGTCTTGTGAGATCAAATCTCCAAGCATGAGTGGCTAAATCTCGTTTTTCTCGGAGGAGGGAGGATCTAGAGGCAAGATCTATGGTGAATTAGAGAATTGAGCTTAAATTGCAAAGGTAATTTGATCCAATTGATTGATTAATTGAAATTTAGGGATTTTTCTCTTCAAATTGTCTTGGATGATTACTCCAATGCAAGCTAGGTAGATTCATCAAATTCTTAATGCTAGATTTGATGAATAGTTGCATTGTGTGAATCATTGGAAGATAATTTAAGATGAATTGAATATATGATTTGAATTGATCTATTGGATTAGATTACCTAATTTGAAGAGAAATTAGATGTAGACTTAAAGCTAAATCAAAAATCGGTTTAGATGAAAATTTAGGTTTTCAATCTAACTTGATGAAAATTAGATCTCAACATCTATTCACCATGGAAATTGCTTTCTAGAAAATCCTAACTCCGAGAATTTCACATCTTATTAATTTTATTCTCTTTTACACTTCATTTTCCTCTCAATTTGAATACATTGTTGTTTTGGATTTTTATCATGCAATTTCAAGTCAATTTCACTTTATTACAATCATTTCTTATCATCTTATTCAAGCCTTAATTACCGAGAATAATCCATCCTTGTGGATGATACCTAAAAACCACTATACTATAGTAGTTTTTACTAAAACCACTTTTTGATCGGGTACAAATTGTTATGGAATAGTGAATTAGGTTATAAATTTTGTTTTAATCCAATAAACGACAAAATCTGAGCGATCAATGGCCAAAAGCCTTAACTGCCAAAGAAGCACCTGCTTAAAAAACCTTAGGTGCCAAGTAGCACTCGACCAAAGCTTCAAGTGTTAAGAAGCACCTGACCAACAACCTTAGGTGCCAAAAAAACACCCAACGTGCCTCCGTTGGTCAGTTTCAGCAATGCGGTCAAGAAACTTGCCCTCTTGCTATCAAAATTCCTGATGCTACAAAAAAAAAAAAAAAAAAAAAAAAAAAAGAAAAAAAAACAGAAAGATAGAGAAAAAATGTAAGTGTATGAAAAAATTCAGCTTACCCTCAAACGAAATAAAAAGAAGTAGAACAATTCTTACCAGCACACTCAAGTCTCGAGAAAAAAACTATGGCATGACAATAAGCACATCTGGGAGCTAGAACCATGGGACAAGGTAGCACTGCCCTACCCTCGCGCTCATGCATAAGGAAAATACAACTCTACCACCAATAGAGTTCTAACCTATGAATGATCAAAGAAAACAAAATACCCATCTAAGTGAAAATGTCCATCAAAGTCAAGTGCACAACAAGGTAAAATGCCAATCAAGGCTAAGTACGCAGCAAAGTGAAATGCCTATCTAGGTGAAATATCCATCAAGGTTGAGTGCCCGTTTAGGCAAAATACCCATCTAGGCGAAATGTCCATCAAGGCTAAGTGCCTATCTAGGCAAAATGTCCATTAAGGCCAAGTGCCCATTTAGGCTAAATGTCCATCAAGGTTGAGTGCCCATTTAGGAAAAATGCCTAACAAGGCGAAATGCCCATCAAGGCCAAGTGACCATCTAGGCAAAATGACCAAACAAAGCGAAATTCCAAAAGAAAAAAAAATGAAAAGATGGTTGTAATCATTGTGCCACTTGTGCAAATCCTCAAACATCGCCATTCCTCAAAGTGATGCATGTATGACCTACCATTTTCTTATGGACCGAAACACAAAGGTTTCACGCCTAAGTAACTCTCAACACACATCAGATTTTACTACAAAAACTACTTCCTAAGGGGTGATGAATTTTATTGAGAAGGAGTACCCGAATGTTACATCGGTCGAATATCATCTTCCAATCGAGAAGTCCACTTGGGTTCATTTAAACCTATAGTGATCCGAGAGCTTGCTCTGACTAGTTTTAGAAGAACTTAAAAATTAATAACCCAAAATAAGTTGTCGGGTCGTCAACACGGATCATGTGTCATGGATATTAAGGACACCAATAAGGCATGTATGAGGAATAAATCCCAAATGAAAACCTTGTCCTATCATGTCAACATGAGTCGTCATGAAAGACAACCTATAGACCCTTCATTTTGTCTTCTTAGCACATGTGACAATAAGTGCCTTCCTGTACTTCTCTATTAACTCATAGTCATTCCTTGGTTGCCTTTCGAGCTTGGTTTAGGTCTCATTTAGATTCTTTTGAGGATAGATTCCACTTGGATGTCTCTGATAGGCTTAGTTCACTTAGGTTAGTTTTTGAGTTTGATTGCTTGATTTTGAGTATAAGTGAGCTTTGTCTTGATTTTAGATCTTTGATTAGATGAAATGAATTCTTTGGTTATACGAGCTTGACATTTTTTTTTTTATTATTATTGTCTATTGAGTTCGTTTAATATCTTGATTCATTTGAGTGCAAACGTGATATTAATATTTGTGTTTGTTTTTATTTTATTATTATTACTATTATTTTTACATGAGATTTGTACTTTGATTTCTTTCGCATGTATGAGATTAATGATTGATTTTAAATATGCATGTGATTGACACTCTAATTTTTAAATTGTGTAATTTTGATGTTTAATTTTCTAATTGCATGTTTTTTACTTTAATCATTATCCTATTTTTGCATGAGACTTGAGGGCTATATATTGGAGATTTTGGTTTTCGTAAATTGAAAAAAAGATCGATATGGATTTTGTTGGCTTAGTAGTTGGAATTGAGTCGTTAAATTTTAATGAAATTCATGAGAATAGTGGCAGTATATATAGTGTTTTAGTGGTTGACATGTTTATTGAGTAAACTTTGTGCACATTAGGCTTTGTGAATGCATTTCTATGTAGAAATCATGAGGGTTACACCATTATGGAAAAACTAGAAACAACAAAAAAACCAACACTACTACTATAAGAAAAATAAAAGATGGGCTATCAATGGGGAGAACAACTCTCACATGCATGCCAAACATTAATCCCATGCACGTGCATGCAACCTTGTCATGCATGGGCACCTTTAATGCATCATTTTAAGTGCATCGGGCTAATTTCTCTCCAGTTCTAGGAAGGCCCACCACAAGCTCTTAAATTTCAATGGCAACTCAATAGGGGGCTACATGAAAAATTGGAGAAGTCATGGAAAAGCACAGAAAAAAAGAAATTCAAGTTGGGAATTGAGGGAGATTTAAATAGTCTTAGTGGAAAATGATACATGGGAAATGAGTTGGATGTGGTTTTCAAAGAGACATAGTGAAGCCTTAAAAAAAAAAAATAAAAAAAAAACCTTCACTTTTAAGGAAGAAGAAAAATAAAATAAAAATGGTGGGATGCTGGAAAGAAATGGAGATGAAAAATCAGAAAGAAAAACTATTTTGAAGAGAATGGTACACAACTTGCAGAAGAAGTAGAGATAGAAAGATGAGAAAATGAACTAAGAAGATGATGCTCTGATTTCCTGAGGGGTGGATGAGTTTTGGGGGAAAGTAGGTGTTAAAAAAAAATTTGAGAGAAAAGACAAGGGAAATGAATATTGAAGAAGAAGAAAATGAGGTTTTCAACAAAACAAAAAAAGAAAAAAGAAAAGAGAGTGATTGATCGGTTTCCCTTCTGAGGTAAGTTCTTTACTATAAAACCTTTGTTCCTTTCTAGATTTCTATCATTGACTATTTTTGTGTGTTTTATTGCATGCTTGGGGTATAGCCATTGGGACTGCATAAGTTTGTTATGGATTCTTTGTTTGTTTTAATCATCTTTGATCTCCATCTTCTTTTCTTGTTGCTTGGTCATCATTTGCCTTTTCAGTTATGGATAACAGAGGATGGATGTTGAGTTTCATAAGATTGTGGTCTGTCTGCACATTTATGGCCACTGATTTATTCACTGCTTTATTTTTCATTGTTTAGATTTAGGTAGACTCTATGGCATGTGCACATATTAATTTTAGTCTCATTCTCATTTTTAATTTTATCTCGAGTTCTCCTTGCTCAATTAAGCTCATGGATTGAAATGTAAAATGTGGTTTTTGTTGATTTCCTTCACTTCCATCTTTTATGCTCTGTTTATGTTCTTGGTTTTTTGTGTTTATTGTTTCTGTATTTGTTGCTGATGTTGGTCGAGTTATGTTACCTGTGATATTGCCCGAGAAGCATTGTCTTCCCTAATCACTCCTCTTCATAGCCTACTAATGTGTTCCTCTTGGTGAGAAATTGGGTGTTGGATGCACAATCCTACCTTCTAATGTTACACATGCAGTTGTTGTCGTGAATTTCAGGGTGAGATAAGTCGTAGGACGTTTATAGTGATATTAGAAGGCAAATGCATCTGATAGTCTGAGTAACCATAATGGCATAAGAAATCTAACCATATTTAGAATAGCCCCATATCTCATTTAGCATATGAATACCCTTGCTGCCACTTGAGGATGATGCACCCTAAGTCGCATCTTGGGCCCCCAACCTTGGCATGATCATTCTAGTGCATGTTCAGCAACATCACGCTTGTAGGGAATGACCATGACAACCTTGGGCGCCCTATATAGGTGGATTCTTCAAAACATCAACCATGCATTCATGGGAATAAATGTGGCAGCGTGATCCTTTCTTCCTAACACCCCCCTAGTTTTTCTCTTTAAATCACCCATATTCTCTACCCATTTCCATACCCATTTCTCTAAGACCTTATCTCAATTCTATGCCTCCAAGATTCCTCATTCCACCTCTACCAATTTTTCTTTTTTTAAATTACATATTAGCTAATATTCTTCACGTATTGAGAGCTTTGCACATATCATAATGGATGGAAAGTTTAATTCTTCATGGCCTACATGGCCCTTCGATGCACGTTTTCTTCTTCACTGCCTCAGACATGCTGCCAGTGCTGAAGCCAACCCAATATGAAAGGCTTATGCAATCTTCACACCCAATTGATCTAACCCTTTTGACATTATAAGGTTGCTACACAAAGTTAAGCCAACGTAGCCACTATTTTCAGCATGAAATTGTGGCCATGAATATGTGAATTATCATGGTTGAATTTTTGTGGAAAATTATGGAAATAATGGCCTTGTGTGTGTGAATTTCTATGGCTAAATATTTTAGCGAAAAAATGGAGAAAAGTGGTTGCATTAATGGATATTCACGACTAAATTTTAATGGCTATGTTTGCTTAATAAAGTGGTTGAATTTTATGGAAATTTAAGTAGAGAAATGATGAAATTTTAATGAAGAATGTGACTAAAATTCAAGTGATTATTTTCTGAATTTTTAATGAAAATCATGGCTGAAATTCAAGTGGAGATTTGCTAAGGTTTTAAATGATCAATTGGCTAAAATTTAAATAATGTAATTAGCTAAAATTCAAGATTGGACAAGGAGATTTGGGGTAGAAATTCATGTCGCATTGGTGAGTTTTAATGAAGAAAGTGGCAGCAACATAGTGAGACTTTAGAGGCTTGAATTATTATTTTTTAATGGTAAGAATGAGTGAAAGTGGTGGCTATTAAATATTTGAATTGATGAATTTTTTTTAATGGAAAAATACATGTGAATTTCATGAATTCGGTGGCCTATAATTAATCTTTGGTAGTTGAATTTCTTTTTTATGGAGAATTATGGAATTTGTGGCTGCTAGTGGATGAAATTCAAGTGGAAATGTTAATTCCTAGCTTAAAATCAATGGAATTGGATAGCTAAATTTTAGCCACGCAATGAAGTTTCATGACTGCATTTTGGTGGCCGTTTAGTGGAGATTAGAGGTTACATATATAGGGTTTGTTCATGGCTGAAAATTCCTTTAATTCAAGTAGAAATACGACTAAATTCTAGTAGATTTGGTGGTTGCATAAATGGTGATCGAATGGCCAAAATTCAAGTGAAGTTTAGTGGATATTTTCATGGTTGAATTGTGCTAAAACTCAAGTGAAGAAATAAGTTGAAAGTGGTTGCATATACGGTGGTTGTGTGGCTGAGAATTAATGAAGAAAATGCATCCAAATTGATAGATCTTCATGAGCCAAATTATGGTTGATTAGTGTTCTTTTTAATGGATAAATTTATGAAACATAATATGAGCTGCATATTGGTGTGCGTTTGAGTTGAGAAATATATCAAAGTGATTAGATTTATGGAGCATAATATGGAGTTGAATGCATGGTTAAAATCAAGGGAAATGAAGTTGAACTTAGATATTTTAAATATCATATGAATATGCATTCCTAATAATTTTATGGTTAATTTCTGTTAATCAATATTCTCAAGTCTCAATATTCTAGTTGCCAATTTTCAATATTTCATGTTAGTATATATTCTTAATATTTTTAGGATTAGTTTCCACTGATTTAATGTCTCATGTTTCAATGTTTCCTAGTTACTAATTTTCGATATTTGATTGGCAATGCATCTTCTTAACATCTCTATACTTAGATTCCATTGGTCTTGCTATTCCATGATCCTAAAAATTTATTGTTGGTAGTTTGATGAATTAGAATTGTTAGTATACATTTTATTTCTATTTTTCTTTTTTAGGTTCAGTTTCTATTGATCCTCTATTGGTTGATATATATATATATATATATATATATATCTGTTGCTAGCTTTAAAACTTTATGATAGTGTATTCTCTAGAATTTCTTTTAAATAGTGATTGTGATTGATCTTGATAATCCATGTCATTTGAGTATTATTAGATCATTTTTCATGCCATGAAAGTTCTCATCTTTGAAAATTTGATAGTTCTAGGGTGTTAAATCTTCTTATTATTAGTCATGACAATTTTCTGTTAAATAATTTTTCTTGAATGTCAATAATTTAGTTTCATGATGATTTTTCATTATTTGATTGATATTAGTTAGTTTCATGTTATTTAGATTATTTGCATGCCTTCAAAAGTCTTATCCTAGAAAGTTCATTAACTTTTAGGTTTTTAATCTTCTTGTTTTAGTTTCCTGTCTTAGATTATTTCCCATGCTATTAAAAGTCTCATAATGCTAAGTTTGATAATTTTAATATTTGATTTTCTTGTTTTTAGTTTCATATTGAAAGTTCTTAGGTTTTAGATCTTCTTGTTATTATTCATGTATTTTGATTGTGTTATCATATTGATAGTTCTCATTTTTGGAATTTCGGTAGTTCTTAGGTTTTCGATCCTTTTGTTATTATTAATGTATTTTGACTGTGTTTAGGTTTGATTTGACTAGTGCCTAATCCTTTGAATAAAATAGAATACATGTTGAATGATATAATACATGAACTAACTTGGATGTCTTGTGATAGCATTTAAATTGCGGTTCAGGTACGCATACTATCATTTCTTTATAATTGCGTTTGAAATTTTTGTCTGCCATGCTAGCAATTATAGAGTTTTGAGATCACCTTAGCCTACCTAGGTATTCAGAATCAACTGATTAATTGTCATATTTCCCTCAACTTAGCTAGTAGAGACTTCTTTAGGGCTTAGAGGGGTGCTACCTCTTTGGAGGTACCTTCCTGATAGGTAACCTGATCCTCGGATCCAAACTTGAGTTTTTTGTAGATAACTTTTCCAAAAGTCAGGAGTCATTTTATGGGTTTAGTTCTTACTTGATTTCTCTTTTAAAAAAAAAAATAAAAGTAAGTGGTGACTCCAAATTTTTATAAACATATGTTTTTCACTTTAATCAAAAGCGAGTCTCGCCAGTTAAGTGGGAATGCACGTGAAAAATGCAAGTCCACAAATTGGCGAGTCCACAGGAGATCGAACCTAGAATTTTTGGTTTCATAGAAGATCAAGCTTGAACACTAGTTGAGGAAAATATGACATTTAATTAGTTGATTAGAGGGTACCTTCCTTTTGGGCAAGGTGGTTCAATTTGCTTGCTTAATTGATTTGATATCTCAACATGTCATTATACTTGCTTCTCTTACATGATTATCTGGTTGCATGTTCACTTTAACATGATTCACTATCACTTTTGTTCAATTAGGACATCGATGGTTTGCTATTTTACACTTGTCTTTTGCATGACTAGTTATTGCATGACTCCCCCTTCTTCTGCATGATTGTTTGCTGCTTGTTTATGTGGGACACACTTGTATCCCCTTATTTCCAAATCCTTAGTCTTGGTCGACCTTATTTCCCTTGTTCTCATACTTCATGTGAGACATATTACTTTATGATTGTCTTTCAACCAAACTAGTGGTTAGGAGTAGGGTCTAGCAATGGGCTATATCTATGTTTGGGAGCACTATGGAGGAGGTAGACATATTGATGCTGCATGGAGTCTGATCTGTAAAGACTTGTATAGCTTAAAGCTAGATTTCATGGATACTTGTGCATCTAGTGTGTTTCCTTTGTTTCTTTTAGATCATAGATTTTCAGATGCACCCACACACTATGCATAATAGATTACCCCTTGAGTATTAAGAGATGTGAGAGCTTTTGCCATTTGGAAACCCCTTGGGAAGTGAGGTAATACATGTGTGGAGATGATGACCACCTTGCATGGAAGCATTTCGTCTCTTCAGAGACATGCAGAGGGTTGTGTATCTTCGGAGAGTACAATTGCTTATGTTAGGGATCCCTTTAACCCACCCATTTTTTTTATAGAGCCACCTTATCCTTATAGGCTAAGCTTAGGCCCCATTAGGATTCTCTTCCTACACGTGGGTGCATCTATAGGCTTTTAAAGTCGGGTTAGTACTAATAGGTTTAGTTACCTTTGTAGTAGTCTCTTAAATATTTGCTTGGAATTTGATATTAGTTTGAGTACTTCTAGGTTACCTTCCTACATAGTTAATAGATGTTCCATGTAGAGTTTTCCTTATACTGTGTCTTATCCAATGTTTCCACTATTGTAAGAGTATTGATACGTTTGATATGGGTTCAACTTCTTGGATCAAAGTTGGAGGTAGATTGATTAGAGTGTCAAACCAGTTAGATCAGACATATCAAATCTTGGATCAAAGAGATATGGATCCATAGGCGGTTATAATTGATCAATTTGCTACTGCTATAGCTTCGATCTAGGAGACCATAGCTGGTCTTGATAAGAAGAAGATATGGACTAGTCTTGAGTTTTTTGGCCAAGTTTTCACATGTCTTTAGACATTAGGTTTAACATTTTTTATAATGCTAGGGCTTATTAGATTGCTGATGTATTTGTGATGATATTTTCACATTGATAGTTGACATGTCGTGTTTGGACTTGTTTACATTTTAGACTTGGAGTCTTGGTCAACATTTGTTGGATCCATTATTTTAGTTTTTCTTTGTCAACATAGTCCTGGTGATGCATGACGTTATTTAAGCATTTGTTGATTGAGGCTATATATTTTCATTGCATTATCATTGAGCATATCCTAGAGTGTTTTGTATGGTGACATTCTATGTCTTATGTTGGTCATGATCTTAAACTGGGGAATATCCTTTTTTTGAGTTCATTGGATTTCTTATGGATTTCATGGTCATTTGACCCATTTTACTAATCCTAATGTTATCACCAAGGGTATTTCCCCTTTCAAAGATCTTCTACTGGGGCATACCCTCTTTTCATTGAGTTCATTATCTCAATTGCTCTTTCTCTTGAGTCATTTAGCTGTCTTGGGTTATAGATTGGTTTCCTTTACATGTTCTCATTTATCTTTTAGGCATTCTTGATTGCAAACCCAACATCCCACTTCTTAGCTTGTTTTAACCATTCTTGTTCTTTGAGTTTGTTTAGGTCATTCTTGTAGACCTTATTCCCCCACCTCTTAGTTTGTTGAAGCATTCCTATTCTTTGAGTCTATTTAGGTCATTCCTTCATTCTAGTTTCATTTGGTATATGACCATAGCTTAGGCATTCAAAGTCACATTCCTTAATTAAGTGTTTAGAGCCACTTCATCAGCTTAGGTGTTCAAAGCCACTTTTTTCAGTTTAGGCATTTGTAACCCTTGAGCAACAAGTTTTTGAGACAGAATGGGATCAGGCTCGGTTTGATCAACTTAACCTTTTAAACGAGAAAAGGTTGAGAGTTGCAGACCATATTCAGGCTTATCAGAGGAAGATGGCTTATGCTTTCAAGAAATGGGTTAGGCCTAGGCCGTTATAGAAAGAAGATTTGGTTTTAGGGATTTTCAGAGGTCTGGTTAGAGACCTTAAGGGAAAGTTCAGACCTAGTTAGAATGGATCTTATGTTACTCTAGAGTTGACTCCATAAGGGGTTGCATGGTTGACTGACCTAGATGGAAACCAATTTTAGAGCTAACCAATATGGATCAACTGAAGAAGTATTACATTTGAGATCATGGTCGAAGGATGGGTGGCCATCATTTTTGTTAGCCTCATACCTAATCGCACCTATTCATCTTTCGGTTTTGAGTTGAGACCACACTTATATCAATCGGTCATCATTATCATATCCGTTTAGTTTCATTTTTAGCGTAGATTGCACCTATATCGATCTATCATCTTCATTTCTAGTTCAATTTTAAAACCACACCTATATCAATCATTCATCATCATCATCATCATCTAGTTCAGTTTTGGGACCGCACCTATATCGATTGGTTATCGTCATCATCATCATCTAGTTCAATTTTGGGACCACACCTATATCGATCGGTCATCATCAATTTAGTTGAGTTCAGTTTTAAGACCGCACCTATATTGATCAGTCATCTTCATCTCTAGTTCGATTTGAGTTTCAATTTTGGGACCGCACCTATATATATTGGTCATTTTCATCTCTAATTCAGTTGAGTTCAGTTTTGGGACCGCACCTATATCGATCAGTCATCATCAGCTTAGTTGAGTTCAGTTTTAAGAGCATACCTATATCGATCAATCATCTTTAACATTAGTTCAGTTGAGTTCAGTTTTAATACCACACCTATATCAATCAATCATTTTCATCTCTAGTTTGATTTGAGTTTCAGCTTTGGGACTATACCTATGTCTATCGATCATCTTCATCTTTAATTCATTTTAGTACAGTTTTGGGATCGCACCTATATCGATTGATCATCATCAGTTTAGTTGAGTTCAATTTAAGGACCACACCTATATCAATTGGTCATCTTCATCTCTAATTTAGTTGAGTTCAGTTTTGGGACCACATCTATATCGATCAGTCATAATCAATTCAATTGAGTTTAGTTTTGGGACCATACCTATATCAATCGGCCATCCTTCAATTGAGTTCAGTTTTAGGACCACACCTATATCGATTGGTCTTCTTCATCTTTAGTTCAGTTGAGTTCAATTTTAGGACCACACTTATATTGATTGGTCATTATCAGTTCAATTGACTTTAGTTTTGGGACTACACCTATATCGATCGATCATCTTCATCTCTAGTTCAATTGAGTTCAGTTTTAGGACTGCATCTATATCAATCGGTCATCATCATCATCAATTCAGTTGCACACCTATATCAATCGATCATCATTAGTTTAGTTGAGTTTAGTTTTAAGACCATAACTATATCAATAAGTCATTTTCATCTCTAGCTCATTGGGACCGCACCTATATTGATCGGTCATCTTCTTCTCTAATTCAGTTGAGTTCAGTTTTGGGACTGTACCTATATTCTTCGATCATCTTCATCATATGTTCAAATTGATTTTCAGTTTTGGGACTGCACCTATATTGATCGGTCATCATTAATTCAGTTGAGTTCAGTTTTGGGACTACACCTATATCGATCGGTCATCATTAGTTCCGTTGAGTTGAGTTTTAGGACTGCACCTATATCGATCAGTCATCTTCATCTTTAGTTTAGTTGAGTTCAGTTTTAGGACTACACCTATATTGATCAGTCATCTTCATCACCAGTTCAGATTGATTTTCAGTTTTGGGACCGCACCTATATCGATTGGTCATCATCATCATCAGTTCAGTTGAGTTCAGTTTTAGGACTGCTCCTATATAGATCGGTCATCTTCATCATCATTTCAAATTGATTTTTAGTTTTAGGATTGCACCTATATCGATAGGTCATCTCTAGTTTAATTTGAGTTTCAATTTTGGGACCGCATCTATATCAATCGGTCATCATCGGTTTAGATTGTTTTTTAGTTTTGGGACTACACCTATATCGATCGATCATTCTCATAGAGTTTAAGGCAATAGTTTCCTAGTGTTCAAAGATGATAGTTTTCCACTCCTTATTCTCATCATTTCATCGTATTCATTCTTCCTGTTGTTTCATCATAGGCTTTCTAGTATTCCTCTTATCTAGAGTATTTTTTTTCTCTTTTGTTTGGTTTATCTTTGTGACTATCGCATCAAGTGTTGGGATAAATTTTTTGGTATTTCTTAGTTCTTTAGTACAGTTCATTTTGTTCCACTCATTACTCCTGTTTCCACTCGTATTCCTTATACTCCTAATCTATACCGAAAAAGGGCATATTTGTAGACCCTCCATTTTGTCCTCTTAGCACATGTGACACTAGGTGTCTTCCTATACTTCTCTATTGACTCGTAGTCAACCCTTGGTAGCCTATTGACATTCATATAGTTTACTTTTTCTGAGCCACTTTCTAGGACCCTTTGTTGAGGGTTTATCCGGACCCTCATTATGACTTCGGTAGCCTCGAGTTATATTTAATTTTTTCTTTTTTCCTTTTAGGATAGCTCATTTAGGTACACTTTTAGGACATTTAGACACATCTTAGGTCACTTAGGCACTTTTCTGATCACCCTAGGTTACTTAAGCACCATCTTAGACCCACCTAGGCCCACTCAAGTTCACTTGGCCCACCCATATCATCTTTTAAGTAATTCTTGCATGGCTTTCATAGTTTTTTTTTTTTTTTTTTTTTTCATTTTTAACACTTGCATGTGCTTGATTTTATTTATTTATTTACTTACTTATTTATTTCTTTATTATTATTTGTTTGTGTTTATTTATTTATTTTCAGAAAATTGCATGTGATTGGTGATCTTATCTTATATATTATTATTATTAAATTTGCATGAAGTAATACTTTGGTTTTTTCTTATAGGTACATGTATTATTTGTTTTTATTTTATTTATTTACATTTTTTTTCTATTTTCTTTTTAAATTTGTATGATTTCTAATTCTTTTTGTTTTGCTATTATATTATAAGATTTCTAACTTACATTTGGCTTTATTTTTTTTGCATGAGGTATCCTGGTTGGAGGCATTCATTAGGAGTTTTGATGGCTTTGTGGTTGAAGTTTATGATCGAAAATTCGATGAAATTAAAGTGGATTTCAGTGGCAGCCTATATTAATTTTGAAGTTGAATTTTTATGGTTTAAGTAATGGAAATTTGATGGCTTTGTATGAAAATTTTGTTGTTGAACTTTTCATGGTTTAAAAAAATGGAGAATTCATGAAAATATGCATGGCTGGCCATATGGAAAAAAAAAAAAAAAAGTTCTAAAATTTTGAAAAACCACTTATGGATATGTACGGGCAGCCACACATTCCACATAGCACCCGTACCATTTTGGAAGAAAATAAGAAGGTTGCCAAGTTGAAAGGTGAAGGAAAGGGAACCACACCATGGGAAATCGAAGAGGTTGCATGTAAAAGCTGAGTTTTGGAAAAACTAGTGGTGAAAAATGATGCATGAGGAAGGGAGTAGGGGAGAATTTCCAAAGAGGCAGAAAGAAGCCTTTAGGAAGAGGTATTTTGATATAAAAATAGAGATTGAGAAGCCTAGAGGAGGAGGTTTGGATTTTTTTGTACCAGAGAAAGGGGGTTGTTTGAGAGAGAAAGAATGAGATAGGAGAAGAAGGAAGGAAATGAGAAAAGATGAGAGGTTCTAATTTTTTAGAAAGAGTAGAGAGATAGAAAATGGACAACAAAATATTCTCTGAAAGGGAAAGAAGGAACAAGAAAAACTGACCAATCCGGGAGAAGATCATAAGAACACCTTTAGATATGGTTTCTTTGTAGTTTTTTTTATTGATTATTCCTCATTACTATTGCTTTGTTACTTAGACATTATTTGTCTATTTGTATGTGAGTAATAGAGGATGCATGTTGAGCTTCGCAGATCTTTAGTGTGTTTGCATGAGTATTGCTATTGATACGTTCATTGCTTTGTTAGGCATTACTTGAAGTTTAACTTGTGGAATAGGATTATGTATGCACATGCTCTGTTTTGGGTTTTACTATGTTTATTTTCTTTCACTAATCTCTCTTGTAATATTTGATGCATGGATTATTTTAAAATTGTTCCTTAAGAGCACCTTCAACTTCCTAATGGTTTCACTCGTTCAAAGCCCATTGAGAATCAATGAAATGGAGCTAGGTTCTATGTTTTTTTACTTACACAGTTTATGTGTTTTTGTTCTTTTCTACCTATTGTTCAATTTCTTGTTAATGTTGAGGGAGATGACAAGGTTTTTTTAAAAAAGAAAGGCACAACACACACCCTTCAGCATGAGAGTGGTATGAAAGGTCATTTGGAACACAACTGCATCCATCGAAAATTGTTTCAACACACACATAGTCCACTTTCTTAAGAGACCCCGAGACTTTTTTTTTAAAAAAAGTTGTGCACACCAAAGGGTTCCACGCATAGGTTTTTTTTTTTTCATGGGTTATACCCACAAACAACCACTCATGCATGCATATGGATATGATAAATAGCACCGGAATGATGGATTGGAAAAGAGGGGGCATGTGATTTTTTTATTTTATTTTATTTTTTTTGTGGAAGAATGAATGGGTGAATTCGTTTTTTTTTTTTTAATAGTTAAAATTAAGTGCATTGGTTTGAAGGAAAAATATGAAGTAGATGATTGGATGAAAAGGTGTGCGTATTTGGTGAGATAATTTTTTGGTTGGGATGATACCAGATTTGGTTTGGTGGATGAATGAAATATAAAAATCAGAATTTGTAAAGTGGAGAGCATCATAATATGGGGAACACTTGAACTTATTATGGACATAGTGGGGATTGGTGTGAGCACTAGATTTTTCTAGAATGAAGGCTATTTGGTGCACGGTTTGCGGAAAAAAGAAGGTGGTAGAATGTTCTAGAGAGTCACATGGATTTAGTGCATGGTTTTGGCTTGTAGGGAAAATGATGAGAAGGTATTAGAAAAGTGGCTATTAGTGGACAATTTTGAATTTTGGTGGGAATAAAAGAATGATCAAAATTTTTAGAGGAAAGTCTTTAGAACTTTGGGGAGGCAAACTGATTGTGTATGTGTAGACCCTCAATTTTGTCCCTTTAACACATGTCTTTAAGTTCGTTTTCAGTGCTCCACAGTAGTTCCTTGGTGGCCCAGTACTACTCACCACTTACCTTTTTCTGAGTCACCTTGGAGACTTTGGTTGAGGGATTATTTGATCCCTTATTGTGACCCTTGGCAGCCCTAACTTAGACTTAGGCTTTTCTTGTTTTTTTTTTTAGGATAGCTTTTAGATACACTTGGCCCATTAGGCACCACCTTAGGCTCGCTTAGGCACCCTAGGCCCATTTAGGCATACTTAGCCCATTGGGCATCACCCTAGGCCCATTTAGACACCTTAGTTTCACTTAGTGCACCTTAGGCCCATTAGACGCACTTGGCCCATTAGG
>JAJJMF010025647.1:0-40784 GCA_022058775.1 Vitis hybrid cultivar | reverse complement strand
AAGTGACTGCATGAGGACCTTTCAGCTTTCCTACAACTCTAAGAGTAGATAACCACAATGGAAAAGAGGATGAGGAAAGAAAACAAGGAAACCTTGCCAAGAATAGAGGAGCTAGTGAAAAGAAACAAGGATGTTAGCTCAAGAAAATGTGAAATTCAAAGGGTTGCATGCAAAAAGAAAAAAGAAAAAAAAATTAAAAAAGAAAAAAAAAGTAACATTAAAGAGAAAATGATCAAGAAATGGATTTGTTGATTCTAAGTGATCAAAACATTATCTGAGGTGCATGACCTTGTTGTCTTAGAGGAAGGCCTTAATAGGCAACTGGGGTGGACCAAATAAGACTCCACTATTGATACAAGAAAGTAATGTAAAGCCCATCATCTTCATGTCTTGTGAGAGATTGTTTTAACACCATTTACTCATGACATTCTCCATGAGGAGGCTACGATAATGAGTTTGTTCTCTCGAAGTTCAACATGTTTAGCAGTACTAGTGATCCCCACAAGTATTTAATGCATTTATGCCAAGTGATGGTACATAACCACTTATTATGCAAAGTCTTCCCCTTATGTCTGAAGGTGCCAACATTATTATGGTTCCATCAACGCTTGTTCGAATTAATCTTGAGCTTTCGAAGTTGTGTTTATAGCATACTATATTCACTCTATTTGATAGGAAAAGGGGTTGGAAGCAAAAGGTGTGGGAGAGTTAATACAGGCACGCATATTTATAGTGATTTAACATCGAAATATCTCAAGTGTGCTGATGCACCACGCAAGCAGTGATGATGGCTTTCAAAGGACTTTCAAAGGACTTCCAAAGGGTTCAAACCTCATTAACTCACTCTCTAATTCAACACGGACAACCATATAGGGATTATTTGCTAAAGTAAGGAAACAGGCCATGCCAGAGAAGACCTGAATTCTCAGTGATAAAGAAAGCTACCTCCTATGGTGCCCGCCTTATTGAAGCATCATTCGGTCAAATTCGTAACTAGTCAGGAAGTAATAGGAAAGATATCTCTCAAATTGAAAGGGAAGAGAAGAAGCGAACTAGAGAACATATTAACCTTCATCTAGAAAATCGTTCCAAACCCAACTATATGCTGCAGAAAGTGTCCTACTAACACATCCTCTAAGAGATTAAGTCACTGAAAGGATTTTGACCATCCAAACCCTTTTCGGTCATGGTGGGAGAGTGCAAGGCTCATAAGTATTGCGACTATGATGAGGATTGAGGGAATCAGACCGACAAGTATTGAAGTCCAAAACGACATATAAAAGAGTTTGTAAAAAGTGGGAAGTTAAAGGAGTTCATGGATAAGAAGGGGATTTGCAAGAAAAAGAATAAGATAACAAAGAGAAACTCCTCCTTCCACCTCTAAGGCCACCCTCGACAATCATTGCCACTATTCATAGTAGGTTACAAGTTACCAGGGAATGATTTTTTTGTTTTAGCAAAAAAACAATCATAGGGATATTTAATATTGATTGCTTTGTTCTGAAGCCTACTACATATATATATATATATATATATATATATATACAAATCCTTCTAACTGTAGTTGTTGCTTTAGCAGTTCTTGATAATAGTCTAACTAATCATTAACAATAGTCTGTTCATATTGTTGCAAGTCTTGAGGTTCAGTTACTACTCTTAGTAATGTTATGTTGTTCAATTATAGGGCATGGGACAATGGAGAGTTTGATATAAAAGGTGGAGAACTGTAAGCTTGGAAGATGCTTGGTGAAGATATCGACGACCTGACCAGATGAGGGAATATATGTATTAAGGGTTTTATGAACGACTTTAACAAGAATAAAATGAAGATCTATATCAATGTGTTTTGAGCGGCCATGGAAGATCGGATTGGCAGCTAGGGCAGCTACATTTTTGTTATCACACCAAACTAGGGGAGGAAGTTCATCTGATAGTGAAGGATTTGAAACCAAATAAATTTTATTGAATTTGATTTTTCTTCTAATTTTCTTACATTAAACCTAGTAAGAGAATGTGAGATTTCTTCCTTTTAAAAAAAAAAAAAAAATTATTTCCTAATTATTTTCATAATCCAAACAAAGCATAAGTCTCTATAAGTGGAAAGCAAATTAAAAATATCCTCCCATTCTTTGAGTGGTCTATGAAAGTATAACTCATCATTCTTCAATAATCTAAAGGCTTCTGTATATAGGCTCACATTATTTCTTCATACTGCAACATTAACTTTATATTATATTGATTAAATAAAAATAAAACAGTAAGGTATAAAACATCAATAAATTTTAATAAATAAATAAATAAATAAATTTGTCAGACTGTCACAATAGGTATTCATCCTCATTTCTCTTTTCCATCTTTCATATTTCGAAGATACCATTTTCTTTCAATCATATAAAAAATAATTGAATAAAAAAACCATAAACCAGAAGAAAATTCTTGAAAACTAGATGATCAAAGGTACTCCTGGAATAAAAACATATCATCAAATAGTTAGGAAGGCAAGAGCAACCATGGCTGCCATCAGAAGTTGATAACCAAACCTAGAGATCCCATGAGTAGAGTTGGGTGCTGGTGCTGTGGGGTTGGAGGGGGCCGGTGCAAGAGGTGCCGACTCTTCCAATACAGTGATGACAAGCTTCTGTCCATAGTTGGCGCAATGGTTGTTTACACCACATTTGTACCACTTCCTTCCAGGGGCGGCCAATGTAATTACATCATTTCGAGTAGTAATAGCTTTATTTGCTGGTGGTATAGTGCAGTTCGTGAAGACCGTACCATTCACTTTGAAGACATTGTGTCGTCCCACCATGTATTTGAAGACTACATGTATGAGAATTGACAATAATACTTTTAGCAGCTGGAATAAAAGGAAGTGATAAAAGAAACATGAAATCATAGCTTAAGGCTTGAGCTACATTACCTAGTTTATCTCCAACATGAAATACTTTGTCCTTAGCCCAGGCTTCACAGTAGAAATTAATGGTCCATCCTTGGTCATCTCCAACAATAAATTCAGTTGCCATGGCCACAACAGGAAGAACAAATGCCAAGATTGCCATGGCACCAAAAAACCGCTTAGAGGCCATTAGAGCTTATTGAAGTTGAGTAGTCACCAAGTTTCTTCTAATGTTCAGCTTCAATGGTTACTTGAACAGGTGATTTTAATCTTTGGGTCTAAATTAAGGGTCTATTTATAGCTAAATGTTTTGACCAGCACAATTTCATTGAAAACCTTGAAAACAACATGAACAGGCCAGAGGGTGTTGCCGGAGAAACCTTTGGTTGGTACGCAGTTATGCCATGCCTAATGTTGTATGAAAATTATAAAAACATATTTCTTTTGATGGTTTCCTTTGGCCAAGACATATATACACAAATATTGAATCATAATTTCTTTGAGTAATCACTAGTGTGTTTTAGGTATGAAATAAATAGTGATTAACTTTGAAAGTAGTACAAATGGAAGTCTCTTGAAGAAGTTATTCTGGCCAACTTGGACACTAGGCCATACTTACACAACTAGAAAGTGAAACAACAAAAGTCCCAATTCAAACTCAATTTACGTGACCTTAACCTGGGCTGATTATATTGGGAGTCTCTTAGAACATTTAACAAGCTAGCAATATCGAACTTTTAATCAACGACTCCACCTGAGTTTCCATGGTTGATAATGAGCATCTACAACTTTTTTTAAATGGAAAATTTTATGAATCAAATTCATGTGGAACAATATTTTGAAGTTTCATTATGTGATGAAATGCTAAATATGACATTGTAACTTTGTACCCTAGCTTAGTATATAGTAGTGGACATAAACAACCTTTTTGGGGTTATAAACAACCTTTTTCACCAAACTAATGTGCATTTTAGCTTTTCTTTTTAAATTTTTGTTCAAAATAATCTCTCTTTCTCTTTCATCCTTTACTTTTTATTTTTCTTTTAAAAAAAAGAAATCAGATTTTGATAATGCAGTTTCAATACATATTTGAGACCAGTGGAGTACTTTGAATGTATGCATCCTCGGCATCTCTACCTACATCAGGAAATTAAGAACAAGAGTCAAACACCAGTATATTTATAATGTCTACATGCAAATTTATTAGCATATTGTGGACCCCGCATTTCGTGCTCATGTGCTTCCCACTCGATGGCGAGCTCGATTTTTAATTTCGAAAAATGATTTTATTTGATTAAGAAAATGACTTGGAGTCGCCACTTATTTTTGTTTTATTTTTAAAAGGGTAAACAAAATAAGAAAGAAAAACCCTAAGTGTGACTCCTTATTTGGAAAAGGTGATCTACGAAAAACCGGATCGGGTTCGGGGGTCAGGTTACTTATCGGGAAGGTACGGTAAAGACCGTAGCACCTCTCTAAGTCCCTAAAGTCGGGTCTCTACTAATAAAATGAAGCTGACGTGGCAATTGATGAATAAACCTACGAATACCTTAAATGATCATGCACGTATGAGAATCTGAACAAGCATAAGGAGTGACCATGGGGCGAGTAAATACGTACCTGGGTGGCGAACCAAAATGCGCTATCAAGAAATGAGGTTAATGCACAATTAAGGAATAATTTCGAGCATGTCATAGAGCAAAATAAAGTCAATCATGCATGGCAATTAAATCAATCAATCGATCAATCAATCATAAAGTCACCCATGTTGGGCCCCCACCAAAGCCCGTTTATTTAGCATGACTTAATGTCACAGATTCCATTATTCTTGAATTATGAAAATTGCATTCACGCTTATATAAAATTAAGAGAAAAAGAAAATTATTTGAAAACCAAAGTGGAATCAAAATTGTTCGAGTGAAAACTGGATTTTTTTGAAGTTTATTTGGAAATTGAAGTCCCGAAGATTATTTTATAATTGGAGTCTTAGGAGTTAAATTTAAGAATAAGGATTTTAGGAATTAAATTTGAAAGGAGTTGGATTTTTTTTTTTTATAAAAAGATTTGAGAATTTGAGTCTTAAAAATTAAAATTAAGAATTGGAACTTTGTGAATTAAATTTTAAAGAAATTGGAAATCAGAATTTTAAAGAATTATTTAAAAAAAGGAATTTAAAAAAAAAAAAGAACTTGAGAATAGAATTTTGGAAAATTCAAACTTTGGAGAATTATTTGAAAATGAAAATTTGTTTTGAAAAAAAAAATATATTAAACTTTGATAAAAAAAATAAATAATAATAATAATAATAAAATAAATGAATAAATAAGTAAATAAAATGGATAAGTGGGCTGCCCGTGAATAAAGGTGGATTGGAGAAAAGTTATGGAAAAAGTGAGAGAGAGAAAAAGAATTGAATAAATGATTAAATAATGGTTTGGTGGTGAAATGAGATTCAAACTTATTTTTTTTTTTTTTCATGACCCACTTTCCCATAACTCTTGCAGATTTGGGCTAAATAATTGAAGCTAATTTACACCACATGCAAAATGCCAGCCACAGTCACATATATGACAATAAAAGCTATTAGAATGGGCGCTTTGACTTTTGTGGGAAACATGCGTATCATCCTCAGCAGCGTGGGATGCTTGAAGGACCAAATATATATATATATATATGGCGTTGCAGAACCTGGTGTCGAGCTGTTGAACGACGAGGCTGAAATTGCGAGAAGCCTTGTGGAGCAGAGTGTAGCAGAAGACCCAGCGCGGCTCTGGAGGGAGCTGCTTCTTGGCATGGCAATCCGCCATTTTCAGCTTCAGCAGCGGGTATATGTCACCCGGATGTGTTAAAATCGCTCCCAAACTGCCCATTTTCTCCACATTTATCTGTATTTCGAGATTTGAAATTCGAGATCTGGAAATAGAGGAGTGACGGGTATGGAAAAAATTAAGAAGATGACAAGCTGAAGGTGGGCGTGCTCGTGAGACTTCATGTACGTGGAAAAAAATGAAGAAATGAGCTGAAGATGGGTATCAGTGATGGAAATGGGTATGACAGACATGGGCGTGAGAGAAACGAGAACGGTGATCTTGATTCGTGAAGGCTGCCGTGAGAGGCCATGGCTCACCCTTCTTCCTTATAGCTCATGCATTCAGATGAGTATCGAAAAACAGAGGAAAATTATAGCAAAGAGACATCTCCACAAACAGAGCATAATAACATGAATAGCATAGGATGTCCGTCAAGGCTTCACCGCATGAATTATTAGTGAGTTGGCTGATTGAGTGGGAGAGACCAGATCGAATATGAACAAAACATGATTTTCATGCACTCATAATACGAACAAAACAGAGTAAAAAACATCTTTTAGCAAAATGCAATGGAATAGCTAATATAAAACAATAACAAGCAACCCATATCCATCTCAAAGATCCCCAAGTAAATCAAAAGTGTAGCTTTAAGCCCACACTCGGTCTAAATGATGCAAATAAACCAGTGAAGAGTAAGGTAAAAAAAAAGAATAATGAGGAAAACAGAGACCTTGAGCCCACACTTACCTTTTGATCTTCTTTCTTTTCAAATGTCTGTTTTGCTTTGGGATAAATACGTCTGAAAGTGATCCATCCCAGCCCTCCCAGTCACCTAGCTCCCCGTTGCTCCTTTTGAGAAAATCCTCTCTAGTCCAAAACGAGCCAGCCCCCTCTCAGCTCTGCTCTAAAAAATATCCTCCTGAACGACCCGAAAAATCCCCCCCTTTCAAAAGATATCCACTGCCTCCTAAAATCTGCTCTCCCCGGAAAAGCCGCACTTGCCATGCTGTTCCTCCTCTCAGCAGGTATGGCGTCCCTGACCACCAGCATCATCCGTCCATGTCTCTTTGCCGTGTCTTTGAAGCTGCTCTTCTTGCAGAAAGGGGTCCCCCCCACTCCTGGATCCTTCTTGAAATGCCACCTTGCTTCAACTTATAAAAATAATAAAAGAAGGTAATAATAATAAAAATCATATCATTGAACCAATACACTTGGTTTAAAACAGGGGGTCTACACATATGTTTCAATAAAAAAAAAAAGTGATAGACAAGACATAGGCAGGCACTTAGAAATTCTGGTCGTGCATTGCTTTGCTTGCTTCACAGTAAATCATTTAACTTGAAAGATCATTTTGCACAAGTACCGTGGTTTTTATTTTTTAAAATATCATTCTCTGATATAAAATAAAAAAAAAAACATTTCTAAAACTACAGTAATTTTATGCCTGATGAAATCCATGTTGTGAGTTTTGTACAAAAAAGATTTTATTTTTTATTTTTATGTAGAACAAAAATACAAGATCAATGGTCACATGCTTAGTAATTTAAGGTAAATTCATTTTTTTTAAGAGATGGGTTTCAAGTGATAATTTTTATTGAAAAAGTCTTAATATTTTGCAAACGATCGTATTTTAATAATATTTAAAATAAATAAATAAATCATAGCTTGAGAATGGTAAGAAGAACATATTTTCCACCCAATTTGTGGATTTAAAGATGTCCTTTGGCTAATAAAGTTCAAATCTATGATAAACTATGAAAATTCAAAATTTTAGGCTGATATGAAATTAGAAGTCAAGATTGAAAATTGACTTCATACTTGTTGTTCATCGAGAATAAATAAATAGGACATTCAAATCTACTACTTAATACTTCCAAAAACTCATTTTCTTCTTGTGTGGATTCAAGAAGATATCAATATTGAGTATGGTGTGGACTTCAAGTATGCTTCAAAAGAAGGTGTGAAGTTAAAATAGAAAGGTATTAATTAATTGGTTCAAAAATAATTGGTAGGCTTGAGTTAGATAAAACCTAGTACTATTCAGTTTTTATTTTTCATAGTGAATATTTTCGATCACTTGTATACCCGTGAACTTTTATTTCTTGAGAGATTTTCCACCTAAAATTTGGTGTCATTGTCTCTCTTTCTCTCATTGTACTATTAGTTGAGCATGTAATTATCTTTTGGATATTCTTAAATAATTTTATGCTCAATTTGATAAAGATATCAAGTAATTGGAAATATATGAAGGAATTTGTTTTGATAAATTTGTGTTGGAGAGTATTGAAGCATTTTCATGTGAGTTGTATTTATATGATTTTTATTTATTGTTGAAAATTATTTGAAGAAAAAATATAGGTTTTGAGAAATTCTAAGGAAACATAATAGGTGTTGGGGTACTTTACCCCACCCCTACTGTACCCTAGGTGTAGTTTAGGTGAGTTTGCTACGTTGAATGTGGTCCATTTGCTGCCTAAACTTGCCAAGTGAGGTGAGTAAATCTTCATATGTGGACCATTTTGTGCTTTAAACAATACTTTTCAACACACGCTTTCCCTCTGACTTCATTCCTACACACAAATATACAAAACACTGCAAAAGCTTAGGAAAAACTAGGCACTTGACTCTAATACAATAAAAGAAACATGAATACCACTCACAATTACTTAGAACACAACGATATAAAGTCTTATAAAATAGCAATCTTGAGTAATTATTATCATGGTTTTAAAAACCGGACCGGACCGGCCGGTCCGACCGGTCGAACCGTCGACCGGTGAACTTTCCGGTTCGGTCCATTTCAATGAACCGTTTGTGGTCGAACCGGGATTGAACCGTTCAAACCGACGGTTGAACCGTCGAACCAGACAAACCGTCCGGTTTTTTGCAAACCGGTTACACCTTAAAAACAATTTTTTGTTTACCATGAAAGGCCCATTCCAGGCCCAATCTAAGGTTTTCCTTTTTCCAGGCCCCTAGACCTTGACCAAAGATAAAATTAACACTTTATATGGGCCATGCCCACAGAAGCCCAAGTTGCTGCCATTTTTTATTTTACTATAACACCTCAACATGGGCCATGCTTCCGGGCCATGCTTTCAGGCCCAGCTTGCTGGCTTGATGTAATTGTAGGCAACTGGGAAGCTATTTATAGAGCACATGGAGCACATAAAATTCATGTGCTTCCGATGTGGGATTAGGAATAAGACTCATTAGAGGAAATCATTGCCTCTTGAGGCATGGACGCACGGAATTTGATTTTGTTTCAAATTTTTATCATATAAAATCTTTAAAAAAAATGTAAATATTTAAATTCATGTTTATTTTTATAATAATAATTATAAAAAATAATATAAATTAATTAATATAATAATTTTAAAACAATAAAATATAAAGACAAAAAGATAAAATTAAATATTATAAATTTTTTTATCTTAAATATATATTCTTTCTTAAATATTACATATTTCTATTTAATCAAATTTAAAATATTAAACTTTATCATTTAATTTAATTTAATATACCAAATATAAAAATCAAACATTATTAAAATTTGTAATTTTATATATTTTTAATTTTTATAATTATTTTTAATTTTATATAATATATAAATTATATATTTAATTATTTATTACATCACCGGTTCAATAGCGGTTCGACCGCCGGTCCGACCAATGAACCGTGAACCGGTAACTTTTCCGGTTCGATCACCGGTCCGGTTTTTAAAACATTGATTATTATTGTAAATTATAAACCACCCTCTTATACTTTTACCCATCTCTCAATTTAACCCCTAAATTTTGTTTTGTAATGAAAATCACTCTTAAACTATGTTTAAATATCAAATAAGCTATTTCCTTAAGATTTTTTTAAAAAAAAAAAAAAAATTGGATGAAGAAACCCATGTGACAAGCATATAAACATTGACATGAGTTTGTATATGATATGTTTGGATATGTTTAATTTGTATACTACTTGTCATAGGGGTTTCTCCATCCATTTTTTTATTTAAAAAATTAATAGAAAAACTTATTTGACATTTGAGCATATTTTAAGGTTGACATTGCCTTAAAAATAATCATTAAAATAAAAACTTCAGAGACTAAATTAAGGTACGAGTGAATTACATGAGTGGTTTTTGTAATTTATTCTAATTATTAATACTAATGTATTAGTTTAGGTTGGTAATTTTGCTCTAAAGATTACTAGTTCAAGACACAAATTTGAATTGTATACCGGCATGTTCAAGTTAAAGACACAAAATTTGAAACTCAAGTAAGCATATATATTTTGAAATAATAGCATTATAAAATGTGAGATTGTGACTAAATTTCATTTCTCAACACATTCATCTTCATTTCTCTCTTCCATCTTTCATATTTCCAACATACCATTTTCTTTCACTCATACAAAAAATAATTGAATAAAAAAACCATAAAACAGAATAAATTTCTTAAGACTAGGTGATCTAAGGTTCTTCTGGAGTAAAAACAGGCCAAACAGCTAGGAATGCAACAGCAACCATGGCTGCCATCAGAAGATGATACCCGGACCCAGAGATCCCATGAGCAGAGCTAGGTGCTGGTGCTGTGGGGGTGGAGGGGGCCGGTGCAGGAGATGCCGACGCTTCCAATACAGTGATGGCAAGCTTCTGTCCATAGTTGGTGCAATGGTCGTTTACACCACAAATGCACCACTTCCTTCCAGGGGCGGCCAATGTAATTACATCATTTCCAATGGAAAGAGCTTCATTTGCTGGTGGTATAGTGCAGTTCGTGAACGTCGTACCATTCACTTTGTAGACATTGTGTCGTCCCACCGTGTAATTGAAGACTACATGTATGAGAATCGATCGCAATACTTTTAGCAGCTTCAATCAAAGGAAGTGATAAAAGGAACATGAAATCCTCGCTTAGCTTAAGGCTTGAGCTACATTACCTAGTTCATCTCCAACATGAAATACTTTGTCCTTGACCCAGGCTTCATAGTTGAAATTGATGGTCCATCCTTGGTCATCTCCAATAGAAAACTATGTTGCCATGACCACAGCTGCAAGAACAAATGCCAAGATTGCTATGGTGCCAACAAACCGCTTAGAAGCCATTAGAGCTTATTAAAGTTGAGTAGTCACCAAGTTTCTTCTAAAGATCAGCTTCAATGATTACTTGAACTAGTGATTTTCATCTTGGAGTCTAAATTAAAAGTCTATTTATAGCGAAATGTTTTGACCTGCAGATTCTCATTGAAAGCTTTAAAAAAAAAAAAAAAAAAGGAACAAGCTGGATGGTCGGCCTCAAGGTGTTGCTGGAGAAAACTTTGGTTGGTACGCAGTTATGCCATGCCTAATGTTGTATGACAATTATAAAAACATGTATGTTTTGGCGGTTTCCTTTGGCCTACACATATATACACAAATATCGAATGATAATTTCCCTGAGCAATCACTATTGGAAAATTGGTGAATGAAAAGAACATGTCTAATGAAGGAGACAACCTTTAGAGGGGACACAACACTTGGTTTGCAAGGATATAAATAGGAGATTGCCCTCTTTATATCATTTAAGAGTTGTATCCTAAAAGACGGACACCATTTACTGTTGCAATCAATAACAGGGTGGCAAAATTTTGTCTTTAGGACATTGCAATTTGCAAGCCTCCAAACAAATGAATCTCTTTTTACTTCCATTTGATTTTTTCTTGTTTCTTATTTTGAATTAGTACAGGTTTGTTCCATCATCACCCCAACAATCTAAAGATAGAATTTTGTTTAGTGATCATGGAACAAACATTGAAGTCAGACGTTACCTTACTAAACACTGAAGTTCCTGTTCCTATTAAGGCAGGAACACACCATGAAAAACCAAAGAAATTTAATGGAGATGACTTTAAAAGATGGCAACAAAAGATGCTCTTTTATCTCACCACCCTCAACCTTGTTCATGTTTTGAATGAGGAATGCCCCAAAGCACTAGAACAACCAACAAAGGAGACATTCAATGTTATAGAGGCCTGGAAGCATTCAGACTTCTTATGCAGAAACTACATTCTCAATGGCCTGGTTGACTCCTTCTACAATGTCTACTTTTCATTCACTACAAAAAGAGGGTTGTGAGAGGCACTTGAGAAGAAGTACAAGACTGAAGATGCTGGAATAAAGAAATTCATTGTTGGTAAGTTTTTAGATTTCAAAATGATTGATTCTATTACTCTTATTAATCAAGTTGAAGAACTTCAAATCCTCATCAATAAAATCCATGTTGAGGGAATGATGATCAATGAAGCATTTCAAGTTGCTTCCATCATTGAAAAGTTGCCTCCTTCATGGAAGGACTTTAAGAACTATCTGAAACATAAACACAAGGAATTGTCAATGGAAGATTTTATAGTAAGGCTTAGGATTGAAGAAGACAACAGAAAGAATGACAAATTTGTTGGCAAGTCATTCATGGAAGCCAAGGCCCATATTATGGAAGGAGAGTGCTCTAAGAAGAGGAAACTTCCCTTCAACAATGGAAAAAGGAAGAAACCTGCCAACATCAAGCCTAATAATAAGAAGATCAAAGGGGCTTGTTGGGTTTGTGGAAAATCCGACCATCATGCCAAGGATTTCTAGCACAAAAATGATGAGAAGAAACCCGAAAGAAAGGGAAAAGCCAGTTAAGCAAACATGGCAGAATCTAAAAATTTTGTTGCTGTAATCCTAGAGTCAAATGTTGTGATGGACTCTAAGGATTGGTGGACTGATTATGGAGCCACTAGACACATTTGTGGTGATAGAAATTCCTTTGTGAATTTCCAGAAGATTTAAAGTGGAGAAAAACTCTACATGGGAAATGCTTCTTCATCTATGGTGGAAGGCAAGGGTGATGTGGTTCTGAATCTCACTTCAGGGAAAAAACTCACCTTGATGGATGTCCTCTTTATACCTGAAATTAGGAAGAACCTTCTGCTTCTCTTCTTAGTAAGAAGGGATTTAAACTTGTATTTGAGAGTGACAAACTTGTGCTGACTAAGAATGGAACCTTTGTGGGAAAGGGATACATGAGTCAGGGCTTGTTCAAACTCAATGTATTCAATGACAATGTAATTGCTTCAACTATCAATAAAAGCTTTATGTCTTTTGCTTTCATTGTTGAATCTTGTGAATTATGACATTCTCGGTTGGGACATGTTAATTATCATTCCACGTATAAGATGGCAAACTTAGGTTTATTGCCTAAATTTGATATTAATGAAACACAAAAGTGTGAAATATGTGTTGAATCAAAGTTTGCAAGAAAGCCATTTAAATCAATTGAAAGATCTAGTGAACTACTTGAATTAGTTCATAGTGATCTTTGTGATTTGAAAATGACTCCAACTAGAGGTGGCATAAAATATTTATAACTTTTATTGATGACTATAGCAGATTTTGCTATGTTTATTTGTTACATAGCAAATATGAAACCATTGATGTCTTTAAGACATACAAGAATGAGGTTGAAAATCATGAGAATAAGACTTTGAAAATGCTAAGGTTCGATAGAGGAGGAGAGTATGAGTCTACAACTCTCTCTGAATTTTGTGCATTACATGGTATAGTGCATCAAACTACAGCACCATATACACCACTATAAAACAGTATTGTTGAATGAAAGAACCGAACACTTAAGGGCATGGTTAATTCTATGTTAAATAGTTTGGGGTTATCGCACTACTTGTGAGGGAAAGCATTGCTTACAACTAATACCATTTTAAATAGAACACCTCATAAGAAAACATCAAAGTCTCCTTATGAGTTATGGAAAGAAAGACAACCTTCCTATAAAAAGTTGAAAGTGTGGGGGTGTCTTGCAAAGGTGCAAGTTCCGTTACCTAAATGGACAAAACTAGGACTAAAGACAATTGATTGTGTCTTCATTGGATATGCTTCAAATAGCACAGCATATCGATTCCTAGTGATCAAATATGAAGTTCCTGATATTAATAATATCATCAAGGAATCCATAGATGTTGAATTCTTTGAAGAGATATTTCCTTTCAAAGAAAGACATAATGAAATCATTAAAAGAAAAATTGATGATAGCTTGCTTAGAACTCAACATGAACAAATGGATGATGTTGAACCTAGGAGAAGCAAAAGAGCTAGAACTAGCACGTCTATTGGACCTGATTTTATCACCCTCTTGACAGAAGCGGAACCTCAAACATATAAAGAAGCTATGTCAACACCAAAAACTCCTTATTGGCAAGAAGCAGTATATGATGAAATAAATTCCATTATGCAAAATCATACTTAGGAATTGGTTAATCTTCCTCCGGGAAATAAACCAATTGGTTGCAAATGAATATTTAAAAGAAAGCTATGAACTAATGGTATTATTGACAAGTACAAAGCATATTTAGTAGCTAAAGGATATCGACAAAAAGAGGGTTTAGATTTCTTTGACACTTACTCTCCTGTAACAAGAATTACATCCATTAGGATGTTAATTGCTACAGCTACCATCCATAATTTTGAAATTCATCAAATGGATGTCAAGACAGCCTTTCTAAATGAAGATTTAGATGAAGAAATTTATATGGAACAACCTGAAGGGTTTGTAGTAAAGAGACAAGAAAAGAAATTTTGTAGACTTATCAAGTCCCTTTATGGGTTAAAGCAATCACCCAAATAATGACATGAAAAATTTGATCACACCATGTTATCTAATGGTTTCAAGATAAATGAGTGTGACAAATGTGTGGATGTCAAGAGCACTAATGACTCACATGTCATAGTATGTCTATATGTAGATGGCATGCTCATAATGGGAACAAACAAGAACATTATAAATTCTACCAAGAAAATGTTAAGATCAAAATTTGACATGAAAGACTTAGGTCTTGCAGATGTGATTCTTGGTATTAGAGTTAAGAAAAATCATGAAGGATATGTTCTTACCCAATCCCATTATGTAGAAAGTGTGCTTAAAAGGTTTGGTCATTATGATAGCAAACCATGTGCTACACTTTTTGATCCAAACTGTAAATTGAAAAATAATATGGTTGATAGTGTATCACAACTAGAGTATTCTAAGGTGATTGGAAGTCGGATGTACATTACAAATTGTACTAGACCTGATATTGCCTATTTTGTAGATAGACTAGCAAGATACACTAATAACCCAGCCAAAGAGCATTGGTTTGCTCTTGTTAGGGTACTAAGATACCTTAAGCATACTGTTGAGTATGGATTGCAATACACAAGGTATCTATTTGTTATTGAAAGATTTAGTGATGCCAATTGGATTTCTGATAGTTTGGAATCTAAATCAACAAGTGGATATATATTCACTTTAGGTGGAGGAGCAATATCATGGAAGTCTTCCAAACAAATGTGTATAACACGATCGACCATGAAATCAGAGTTCATAGCCTTAGATAAGGCAGGAGAGGAAGCTGAATGGCTTCGAAATTTTATGGAAGACATTCCAATGTGGCCAAAGCCTATAACGGCCATATGTATTCATTGTGATAGCCAAGCAGCATTAGCAAGGGCTAAAAATGCCGTTTATAATGGTAAATCAAGGCATATAAGACGCAGGCATAATACAATCAAACAGTTGCTCTCGAATGGAGTGATCACTACCGACTTTGTGAAGTCAAAAGATAATATAGTAGATCCACTTACAAAGGGACTGTCTAGAGAGCAAGTTGTAGTTACTACGAGAGGAATGGGTTTAAAGCCTATAAAATGATCGACTCGAGTGAAAACCTAACCTAGTTGATTGGAGATCCCAAGATCTAGGTTCAATAGGCCAACTAGCAAGAGTTGATCATGCTAGAAAAACACACTATTCTCATTCCTATATATGTAAATAAGTGTGTTGTCTGCGGAAGGTTAGGGTATGTTATACATTGGTATCTTGTACCAAGAGAAGTATAGCAGAATACTTTTAACTGATGTCACCTATATGAGGGTAGAAGTGGGGTCGCTTCTATGAGAATGTGAAGGCTTCATTCTCTAAAGTTCTCATGAAGTCAAGATCTGTTCAAGACCAAAATGAACACAACCATACAAACCAAAATGCTTTTAGATGAGTTATGTGTGATATCCATTGTCTTGACTGCTACTAAGGAGGACAAGTTCAAGACTTAAGTTCACTTTGTTGCCAAGCAAATCCGATGGATATTCACTAAGGTAGGTTCAAGTCCAAAAGACACCTTACCTTATGCATTCTCATCTGTCTCTCCAATAATGTTCTAAGTCCTTTCATTCATGTGGGGGATTGTTGGAAAATTGATGAATGAAAAGAACATGTTTAATGAAGGAGACACAACCTTTAGAGGGGACACAACACTTGGTTTGAAAGGATATAAATAGGAGATTGCCCTCTTTAAATCATTTAAGAGTTGTATCCTGAAAGACATACACCATTTACTATTGCAATCAAGAATAGGGTGCCAAAATTCTGTCTTTAGGACGTTGCAATTTGCAAGCCTCTAAACAAACGAATCTCTTTTTACTTCCATTCGAAATTTTCTTGTTTCTTCTTTTGAATTATTGCAGGTTTGTTCTATCATCCCCCCAACAATCACTAGTGTGTTTTAGGTATAAATTAAATAATGATTATGTTTAACTTCGAAAGTACCACAAATGGAAGTCCCTTGAAGAAGTTATTCTAGCCGGCTTGGACACTAGGCCATTCTTACAAAACTAGAAAGTGGAACAACAAAAGTCCCAATCCACACTCAATTCACATGACCTTAACCTGGGCTGATTATATTGGGGGTCCTAGAACATTTAGCAAGGAGCAAGTAGTGTCAAACTTTTAATCAATGACTCCACCTGAGTTTCCATGGTTGATAATGAACATCTATGGCTTTATGATTGACTAAAAGTGATCCTAAACTTTTTTTAAATGGAATATTTTATGAATCAAATTAATGTGGAACAATAAAGTTTAATTATGTGATGAAATGCCAAATATGGCATTGTAACTTTGCAGCCTAGCTTAATATATAATACTGACCATCATGATCTAAACAAGGATTAAAGTTTCAATGGGATTTGTTGCAATATTAGGTATATGGCTCCACGAATACCAAATATGATAAGGAAAGACTGACCAACAATTTTATCACAAACTTTTCAATTGGTGGGACACTAAGCAAGGAATTGAGGTGTTTTAAAAAGGTAGGAATGGAGTCATGGGCACTTTAACCATCAAGTATGCACATAGACAAAAGGGAGGGGTAAATATGAAATCGATCACTGATTATCATCGGCCGATATATCGACGATATTTTCAAAATTTTCCTAATTTTTCTATCGATATTTTCATGCTCCTCTTGCCATCTTACTTGGCCAACTTGAACCCAAGTTAAAAAGTTCAAATTGAACTCTTGGCAGCCATTGGGCCAACGTGCACTTTGTTGTATATAAACAAACATTACTATATTAAATAAATTATAATTTTAATATTAAGAGAATATTTTAATATAGAAATTAGTTCTAATTATTTTATTTTAATTGATTACCAACCATCATTATATTTTTATTAGTAAGTCTTTTTTTATATCATTTATATGATAATTAAATATAAATAATATAAATATTAAAAAAAATCATACATGTATCATAATGTATTTTACATCATTAAATACATTTGAATTAAATAGATTAATATTAAATATATTTTCAAGTTAGTCATATTATTATTAATATCATAAATTTATGCATGACATGTTCAAACTTACAATCAATATTATCAATCCTTTCAACAAAATGGGATCCTTTTGTCTAACAATGCGATTAAACCACAACGATATTCATTTTGGCACTAAAGCACTATTCCCATATAATATGTATAAATTGTTTTCATTGAATGAAACCAAATATTTCTTATCCTAATTCTAAGTGTGCACTTCCAAAATTCATATTTTGTATCCTTAAAATCCAAATATCGATATATTTGTATTTACTGATATTTTTATCCTTAATCATATTGTGGACCTGTATTTATCATGTGCGTCCCAACTCAATCGATAAGACTCATTTTTGTTGGATGAAAATTTGTATTTTATAAAAAGCTGGAGTCGTCACTTATTTTTATTATTTTATTTAAGGGAAAATAAAATAGGAAATTAAAATCTTAAGAAAAAATGACTCCTTAAACTTTTGAAAAACTCGAGTCTAGATCCGGGGATCAAGTTATCAATTAGGAATGTACTTTAAAAGGTAGCACCCATCTAAGCCTTAAAAAGGTCTCTATTGGCTAGGTTGAAGGAAGTATGACAATTAATTGATTGATTGAGGATGCAAAGGAAGCAAAGGTGATCAAGCTTAAAAGTAAACAACATACTATTTATAACCAAACAATCATACCACAAGAAACACTCATGTAGGAAGAAGGGATTGGCGTACCTGAGCTACGTCCCAAAGTGCTTTCAAGAAAATATTGAAGTTAGTTTAATAAATATAGCATACAACATGCATTTCATCCCATTCAAATAATCAAGTAACAAACAAAACATACAAAGCAACAACATATATTTGAATTTGCACACTCAAAGTTTGCATATTTGCATAATTATAGGGATAAAAGGTGTGAGAGACATACCTGGATAGTATGCATAACTTATAGTGTGCTTACACGTGATGAAATAAGGTTAGAATAATTTATGATAATAAATAACTATGATAAAAAAAACACTAATATATATAACATTTGTATAGCTAAAAAAAGCAAGATTCTAAAAGAATATCATCTATCACCTAGGACATACATATAAGCTTATTATTAAAGTTAAACTAATACTCTAGGTAGCCATAAGTATCAAAGTTAGTAACTAAGACAAAAACATGCAATAAATGGGCAGAACAGTTGCATTCACTTGAAAAATCCTAAACAAATATCTAGAGACATTATTTCAACATAAAAGGAATCATATGGCATCCTCATTATGTTTATATTACAATACCAAAGCCAAGATCAAGTAAAGACATATCAATTAACTCCAAGTTAAAAGGTAAGTTAAACATTGTATAGAAATCCCAACATGCGATCACAATAAGAACCTTTAAAGAATAAATCCTAAAAAAATATCTAGAAGTGGATTTTAATTAAAAATATATTTTGGAGGCCTCTTCTATATGTCTAGATTGTCAACCAAAAGGCCAAGCAATTTAGTAAAGCTTCGATTGATTCCAGTTTATAGAAACATCTCTAAAGTCCAGATCAAAACAAAATTCAATAGTATTCATAAACTGATTTTTTAAACTAACATAGAAGTGCCACAAAATCATACAAAAAAATACGCAACATGTTCAGAATGTATACTTTACAAGAAAAATAAAGACAATATAATCAGAAGGCACATGAATTAATTTTAAAAACAATCAAACAACTCCTCTATTCAAAATTAGGGCAGTACAATGAATGCAGCAAGAAAAAAATATATATATCTTTTGATTAGGGAAACTATTTTCAATATTTTATGTGTCTAAAGTCAATTTCAAGAAGTCTAGAATCAAATAAAATACCAAATAAAATTTACAAGGTCATCTAATAATTTATTTTTACAAAAATATTTTGAATGTCCAAAATCAAGTGAAAACAAAACCCCTAAAAGACTCATTTATATCTTCTATTTTAGAATTGCTTTTTAATTCAAACAAAGTTCTAAATTCATATTCAAGATGTGTAAAATATCATACAATCATTGAAATTTTTTTAAGAACATCATAAATAGGTCAAATCAAATTTTATTTTCAGGTGTGCAATAAATTGAATAAGTTAATCAAAGGAAGGTTTTTGAAAAATGATTTTTATGTAGGAGTTACACCAATTCCCCAATTGATATACACAAATAGAAAGCAATAAAACAATAATAAATAAATAAGTTAATTAAAAATAATAATAATACATACCTATATCAATTACACTTACAAAATAACTTTAACATGTGTATTCTTGTTTATTTTATCACTTTTTGAAGTTTTTCCAAGCATTTTTATGAATTTTGAACAATTTTCGGTCCATAGATATTTTTGTCAAAATATCCACTGATGTAATTTTCAATATATCTGTAAGATTCAAGTATCAATATATCTATATGATATTTTCATCCTTGAGTATGTATAGATTTTTTTTTATATTTATAGGTAAATGAGAGATTGTATTAGTAATGCCTAGAAGCGACGAAAAATGTACACACAACTTGAGTATGTATAGATATATAAGAGTTTGGGTTAAAAACAACCCCATTGGGCAAACAAATATGCATTTTGGCCCTCATTTGAAACTTTTGTTCAAAACGACCTCTTTCTCTTTCATCCTTTATCTTCTATTTTAAAAAATAAAAAAAATTAAAACTGCATTTTGAAAATGTGGTTTTAGTATAAATTTAAAATCACATTTTGAAAATAAGGTTTCAAGATATGGTTTTAGTATTAAAATTGTGGCTATAAATTTATATTGAAACCTTACTTTCAAATTGTAGTTTCATGGAAATTAAAAAAAAAAAACAAAAACAAAAACAAAACAAAACCAAAATTACTAATTCGAACAAAAGTTTCAAAAGAAGCTCAAATTAAGCTAATATTTTATTTGGATTAAAGGCTAACTTGACCCAAAATTCTATATATAATGTTGTTTCAACTAACCAATAAGGTAACTAAAATTAAAATTAAATTCTAATAAGTTTAATTTAGTAAATAAACTAATTTTAATTATTTTTAAATTTGAATAAGTTGATTATTTAAAATATAAAATTTGAAAAATCCTTTTAACAATTTTTTTCTATCTCATTATAATTATCAAATATAAATGAAGCATAAATTTATAAATAAAATGATAAATATTTTTAAACAAAAATAATGTTAAATGTCATCATTTCTTTTATGTCTTTAAATATGTATAAACTAGATAAATAATTTATTTAATATTAAATGTGTTTTCAAGTATTATATATCATTATCCAAAGTTCAATATTGGTAATATAGCTAGTCTTTAAAAAATAACTTTCATTAGTGGATTATTAGTTGTTTTTATCATTTCTTGTAGTTTTATTGATATTTCTATAAGTTTTGATTTACTTCTATTCTACTGATATTTTTTATTCAAATTTTCATCTGATATTTTCATCAAATTCAACCACCAATATTTCTATATTTTTTGATATTTTAATCCTTGTACCTAACAAAGCTTTAATTGACAAATTTACTATGATATCAAAATATATTATTTTATCAAAGGTTATAAGTTCAAACCTCACTACTTGTTTATTTCTCTTAGCGAAGTCCACATACCATCCTAAGGACTATTAGGTAGGGATGGTATCAAATTATAAATTTTTATAATTTATTTTTGTGAAAAGAAAAACTTACATTTGTATTTTACAAATGTTGAAAAAGAAAAAAAAATGAAACAATTTAATTAAACTAATTTTTATAATAATAATAATAATAAATATTCCACACCTGTCAATTTTATAAAATTGTGTACTAGTATTTTATATTTAGTGAAATTTTACTGCAATCAGTTGACTAGTTAGTGGTTTTCCATATGTTTAGCGTTGAGACAATCTCTATAGGTGATTTTCCATGTGTGACTGAATATTCATGATTGTTATCAAAATGCACTTGATCAATCAAAACGGGAAAATAAACTTAATTTAATCAATCAGAAATAAGTCTAAAAGTTATTAATTTAAGATATCCTAGGTAATACCATGATCAAGAATATAAGCTTTCAATTAATACAAGGATAAGCCCACAACTAGAAAGAAATAGGAACAAATCTCATCACTATAGTCCTTCCTTAAGCATGAAGAAATAATAAGATGGAGATTGCAAGAGAATGATGAAGTTTAAAACCCTAGAAAGAGGACTGGTGGAAACTCTTCTGTACTATTGCCCTGTAATCTACTTTTACTCGAACTGATATATTAGGCCAAAGATAGGGCCAGCTATAGCCCATGATAATGGGCACAAAAAACTGAGCTAAGAACAAAAAAACGCTCCTCAACCCTGATAGGTTGGACCTTAGGGTTACCACAAGCCCAATACCAAAACCCATGCATCAACTTAGGCTAAGGTGATGAAAATTGAGTTGGGCTTGGCACAACAGCACTTTGTCGTTGTGCATGTCCACCTAGCCACAAAGCTGGCCCCAAGATTCACTTTTCCAGGGAACTTCAATTTGTGCTTTTAAAGCTAAACATTGACCATTCAATGCTCGAGTGTGTATGTCTGGACCGAAGAAAACGGCCAAGAGAATTATGGGTTTACAATTGTCATACAATAACATTAATTACTCATGGAATAATTGCGTACTAACCAAAGCTTTTTTCGTGGCAATGCTTTGTGGCCTATAGACCCATCCCATTCTTCATGTTTTAGATGTTTTCAACAATATTCTGATCTAAACGTTAACTATAAATAGACCCTTTAGAGCCTAGGATGAACATCAACAATCTAAGAAACCATTGAATTATAGTACTCGTCAACTTTAATCATCTGCAATGGTGTCTAAACTGTTGAATATTGCCCTTGCAGTCTTCGCAATTGTTCTTCCCGCTGTGGCCATGGCAACTGAGTTTACTGTTGGGGATGATCAAGGTTGGACCATTAATTTCGACTACGAAGCTTGGGCCAAGGACAAAGTATTTCGGGTTGGCGATGAACTAGGTAATGTGGCTTTAGCCTTAAACTGTCACTTTATTTTCCTTTTGTACTTTCTTTTGATTCAAGCTGCTAAAAGTCCTGTTATCAATTCTCATACATTCAGTCTTCAAATACACGGTGGGGCGGCACAATGTCTTCAAAGTGAATGGTACCGTCTTCACGAACTGCACTATACCACCACCAAATGAAGCTCTTACCACTGGAAATGATGTGATTACACTGGCCACCCTTGGAAGGAAGTCGTATATTTGCGGTGTAAACGACCATTGTGCCAACTACGGACAGAAGCTTGCCATCACTGTGCTGGAAGAGTGGGCGTCTCCTGTACCGGCCCCCTCCCCCTCCACCACCATAGCACCAGCACCCAGTTCTACTTATGGGATCTCGGTGTCTGGGTATTAGCTTCTGATGGCAACCACGGCTACTGTTGCTTTCCTTCTTGTTTAATCTGTTCTTAGAGGATTGCCTTCGATCATCTCGTTAATTTCATTTGGTCTAATAGTTTTTGTTTAAATTATATTTCATACGTAAAGAAAATGATAGGTTGAAGTTGTGAGAGATGGAAGAAATAAATGAAGATCAGTATGTACGAGATGAATTTAATTTGAGTGAGAGTAAGACATTTTCTTTTTCTTCTATATATTATTTTTATTATCTTTATTTAATTGTCTATATATTCTTTTTCTTTTACTTAAGAGGAAAAATAATATTTTTTTGGCATGAATTTATCAATCTATTAATTCATTTCTAAATTTGTCTCTGTTAGCCCAAGGGTTCTCCTAATCGGGTTTTGATGATAACAAACCATGGTTAAGTGACTAATTGGTTTAAATGTTTAAGAATCTCAGGTATAAACTCGAAAATTCATCAAAGGACCAAATGGATAAAAAATCGAGACGCTTGGAAGACTTGTGATCATAGGAAACTAATATAAGATGAATGCATGAGTGCACTTAGGATTTTCATACGTTTCATACATCTTAGAAAACTCGGTTTATTCTTTAAAATGTTGATTTCATTAAAACCCGAGTTTTTAACTAATTTTCCTTAGGCAAAATGTTTCAAAATTGGCTTAATAATTTACCTAAAGACCTTGCCTAAGTGTTAGAAAAAAAAGGAATAAAAAAATAGGTTTTCGGGGCCAAAAAGGCTCAACCGGTCGAGGCTATGGCCAACCGGTCAACCGATCGAGGCTATGGCCAACTGGTCAACCGATTGAGGAACCGGTCGACCTGTTGAGGTCATCCGGTCGAGGAATGTCAAAAACCTTCTTTCTCTCCCAGTAGCCTTCTCTTCCCGATCGAGGTGATTCCTTTATCGGTCGAGGATTGGTCGAGGTCCGGTCAAGGATCGGTCGAGGTCCGGTTAAGGCAACGGTAAGCTGTGGTGCATTAAATGCTCCAACAGCTAGTGAACCGGTCAACCCCTAGCTCGACCGGACAAGGTTGCCTTTTGCTGTTTTTGACTCCCGAGCTTAGAAACCTATAAATTGAGAGCTTCACTTCATTTATTGATAAGAGAACACTTGCATTCAAAGCCCACCTAACTGTTCTTGATCAAAAAGCTCTCATTTATTTCATAGTGCATTAAATCACCACTTGCATATCCGTTAGTGCACTCTTGTTTGTCATTCTAGCTTTGTCTTGTATTTGAGCCATCTTTAAGCTAGGTTGAGTGATTATATCTTGTAACAATTTGAGTGTTAAAGCCTTCAAGAGGTTTGAATCTTGAAGAGGTTGTGTAAGAGCCCATTGGAGCCGGAATCCAAGTGTAAGAAGATTGGAAGCTCGGTTGAAGCTTCAAGTAGTGGAGCCCTCACTCGGTTAGAAGGTTGAGGAGAGTGGACATAGGCAAGAAAGTGCCGAACCACTATAAACCCAAGTTTGAATTCTCTAAACTCTATCTCTTTACTTTGCTTATATTTTGTTTAAATTTGTTGTGATTGAAAAGATTTTAAAAACCCAATTCACCCTCCCTTTTGGGTGTTTTTCTTAACTAAGCATAGCCTTTGTTTTCTCAACTGGTATCAGAGCTAGACCTCTTTTTTTAAGACTTAATCGTCTAAGAGGAAATGGCTATTCCATCAAGCTCATCCCAAGCTGAAAATGTTTCAAAACATAGAGCTCCATTCTTTACGGGAACCGACTATCCCCATTGGAAAACTAGAATGACTTGGCATTTGCAATCTACTGATTTATATGTATGGGATGTCATTGAAGATGGCCCAACTTTTCCCACTAAACTAGTTGATGGAGTTTTGGTTCCGAAACCCAAACAAGAATGGAATGAGCTTGATAGAAGAAACTTTCAATTAAATGCTAAAGCCGTTTTTACTTTGCAATGTGCTATGGATAGAAATGAATATAATAGAATATGTCAATGCAAATCGGCTAAAGAAATTTGGAGATTGCTAGAAATAACTCATGAAGGAACTAATCAAGTGAAAGAGTCAAAAATCAATTTACTTGTTCATAACTATGAATTGTTTTCAATGAAAGAAACTGAGACTATTGTTGAGATGATTACTGGGTTCACCGACATTGTCAATGGTCTTGAAGCTTTGGGTAAAACCTACAAGGAATCCGAGAAGGTGATGAAGATATTGAGGTCTCTCCCATCAAAGTGGCACACCAAGGTCATCGCAATTCAAGAAGCAAAAGACTTGACCAAGCTACCTATGGAAGAGCTCATAGGGTCATTAATGACATATGAGATCAATTTGACAAAGAAGCTACAAGAGGGTGAAGACAAAAAGAAGAAGAGCATAGCCCTCAAAGCTACAACCAAGGAAAAAGAAGATGTTGAAGAAGAAAAGCCAAGTGATGAAGATGATGATCTAGCCCTCATCACAAGAAAGCTCAACAAATACATGAGAGGTGAAAGGTTTAGAGGAAGAAAATTCACCTCTAGAAGGGATCCTTCTAAAAAGGAATCTTCATCCCATGGTGAGAAGGAGAAATGGGAAGAGAAAAGAGATTTGACATGCTTTAAGTGCAAAAAACCGGGACACATCAAATATGATTGTCCTCTCTACAAGAGTGAAGCCAAGAGAAGAATGAAGAAGACAATGATGGCCACTTGGAGTGAAAGTGAAGAATCATCCGAAGAAAATGAGAAGGAAGTGGCAAACATGTGCTTCATGGCAATAGATGATCTAGATGAGGTAAACTCTAACTTTAGTGATGAAGATATGCATGATGTTTTTGAAGAATTATATGAGGATTTTGAAAAACTTAGTTTGAAAAATAATTCTCTTAAAAAGAAAATTCAAGAACTTGAAAAGGAACTTGAAGAAGTGAAAGAAAAATTTTCAATTGTTGAAATATCTAAAACCCATCTTGAAAAAGAAAATGAGATTTTGAGGAGTGAAAATGAGACTTTGAAAAAGAAAAATGAATGGTTGACCTCCTCTCTTTCAATCTTCTCTTGTGGACAAAAATCTTTTGAAATGATCTTGGCTAGCCAAAAATGTGTCTTTGACAAACAAGGGCTAGGATTCAAATCATCAAAAAATCAAAAGTATTTTAAAAACTACTTTGTAAAAGAATCCACAAGTGCAAGTCCTTCCATCACTTGCAACTTTTGTGGAAGAGGAGGGCACATTAGTAGTACATGTCCCTTAAGAAATGGTTCTCAAAAGAATTCAAATGTTAAAGCAAAAAAGGTTTGGGTTGAGAAATCCAAGGTCACTAACCCTCAAGGACCCAAAAAGATATGGGTACCTAAATCAACTTAAATTTTATTTTGTAGGGATCAAAGAAGGATAAGTGGTTCTTGGATAGTCGATGCTCAAGACACATGACCGGGGATGAATCCAAGTTCGCTTTTCTTACAAAAAGAAAGGGAGGATACGTTACCTTTGGAGACAATTCAAAAGGAAGGATCATTGGTCAAGGCAACATTGGTAATGGCACATCCTCTCTTATTGAAAGTGTTTTATTAGTTGATGGTTTAAAACATAATCTTTTGAGCATAAGTCAACTTTGTGACAAAGGTTTTAAAGTGATTTTTGAAGCTTCTCATTGCATCATCAAAGATATTCAAAATGATAAAACAATCTTCATGGGCCATAGATGTGATAATGTTTATGCAATAAATATTTCAAAATATGATGGTCATGATAGATGTTTTTCAAGCATGCATGATCAAAGTTGGTTGTGGCATAGGAGGTTGGGACATGCTAACATGGACCTCATTTCCCAACTCAACAAAGATGAACTTGTTAAACGCCTTCCCAAAATAAATTTTCAAAAAGACAAAGTTTGTGAAGCTTGTCAAATGGGAAAGCAAATCAAAAACTCTTTTAAAAACAAAAATTTCATTTCAACAACTAGGCCTCTTGAATTGTTGCATATGGATTTATTTGGTCCCTCTAGGACACCAAGCCTTGGAGGAAAATCTTATGCTTTTGTTATTGTGGATGACTTTTCTAGATACACTTGGGTCTTATTTTTAAGTCAAAAGAATGAAGCCTTTTATGAGTTTTCAAAGTTTTGCAACAAAGTTCAAAATGAAAAAGGTTTTACAATTACTTGTATAAGAAGTGATCATGGGAGAGAATTTGAAAATATTGATTTTGAAGACTATTGCAATGAGCATGGTATTAACCATAACTTTTCGGCTCCTAGAACTCTTCAACAAAATGGGGTAGTTGAAAGGAAAAATAGAACTCTTCAAGAAATGGTTAGAACCATGCTAAATGAAAACAATTTACCAAAATACTTTTGGACCGAAGCGGTTAACACTTCTTGTTATGTTTTAAATAGAATTTTATTAAGGCCTATTCTTAAGAAAACTCCCTATGAGCTTTAGAAAAACAAGAAACCCAACATTAGCTATTTCAAAGTCTTTGGGTGCAAATGCTTTATATTAAACACCAAAGACAACTTTGAAAAATTTGATGCAAAATCGAATGTTGGAATTTTTCTTGGTTACTCAACTTCAAGTAAAGCTTTTAGAGTTTTTAACAAAAGAACCATGGTAATTGAGGAGTCCATCCATGTTATTTTTTATGAATCTAACAATTCTCTCCAAGAAATAGAGAGCTTTGATGATGATTTAGGCTTGGAGACCTCCATGGGAAAATTACAAATTGAAGATAGAAGGCACCAAGAAGAAGTTGTAGAGGATCCCAAGAAAGAAGAATCACCTTTGGCATTACCTCCTCCTCAACAAGTGCAAGGTGAATCAAGCCAAGACCTCCCTAAAGATTGAAAATTTGTCATCAACCACCCACAAGATCAAATTATAGGTAATCCATCTAGTGGGGTAAGAACTAGATCATCCCTTAGAAATATTTGCAATAATCTTGCTTTTATCTCTCAAATTGAACCTAAAAATATAAAAGATGCTCTAGTTGATGAAAATTGGATGATTGCCATGCAAGAAGAGTTAAACCAATTTGAAAGAAGTGAAGTATGGGAATTAGTGCCAAGACCTCAAAATCAAAGTGTTATTGGAACTAGATGGGTCTTTAGAAGCAAAATGGATGAAAATGGCATAATTATAAGGAATAAAGCATGATTGGTAGCCCAAGGTTTTAATCAAGAAGAATCGATAGATTATGAAGAAACCTTTGCTCCCGTAGCTAGATTGGAAGCCATTAGGATGCTACTTACCTTTGCATGTTATAAAGACTTTGTTTTATATCAAATGGATGTGAAAAGTGCTTTCTTAAATGGCTTTATAAATGAAGAGGTATATGTTGAACAACCACCCGGTTTTCAAAGTTTTAACTTTCCTAATCATGTTTTTAGACTTAAAAAGACACTTTATGGTTTGAAACAAGCACCTAGAGCATGGTATGAAAGATTGAGTAAATTTCTTTTGAAAAAGGGTTTTAAAATGGGAAAAATTGACACAACTCTTTTCATAAAAACCAAATATTTCAAAAAATTGACACAACTCTTTTCATCATAGGCTCTGAGAAGATAGTCTAGGTAAATGTGATAACACTAGTGCCATAAATATTTCAAAAAATCCGGTACAACACTCTAGGACTAAGCATATAGAGATAAGACATCATTTTCTTAGAGACCATGCACAAAAGAGTGACATTACACTTGAATTTGTAAGCACAAAAGATCAACTTGTCGATATTTTTACAAAACCCGTAAGTGAAGAGCAATTTGTTGATATTAGAAGACAACTAGGGGTGATTTATTTATGATCAAATGATTGCTTGATGAATTCTTGTTGGTATTACACTTGAATATACCCTATGATTGCGTGAAATTCTTATCATATGCATCATATAGAAATAATCCTAGGAAAAAGGTCAAATTTTGACCAAGGTGAGAGACGGGCACTTCCAGGGCTCAGGGCAAGTGCCTTGCTGAGCAATCTCAGCCCGAGCAGACGGAGGCTCGCCAAAAGGCGAGGTATGACACGGCTCTCTTCAGTTCGAATGACGACTATCAATGCTACAAGCAAAAATTTGCCCAGAGGAAAGTCGTCCCAGGGAGAAGTGTTAATTTCTCTCAACTTCAGCACTTCGAGTTTGAGGGGCTATTCAGATGGATGGGATGGATGCCATTGGTGACGATTTCTGAGCTGATCTTCCTGACACTAGTGCGGGCTTTTTATTCCCGGGCGACCTACGGGCTTGAAGGACCCGTATTATCCACTGTGAGAGGAGTTGAGATCAGATTGAGTCCCGAGAGTATCTGCCGCATTCTCGACATCCCTTCGGTTGGACTCCGTGCTTATGAGGCCAAGGCGTGGCCCACTGTGCAAGGATTCGAGCCTAGAGAGGTTGCTCAGAGGTTGTGCGGACTTGCCGATCCCTAGGGGATGGGCAAACCATCGGCTCACAGCCTGACCGTGACTAGTCGAGTCCTTCACCACATGATCTGCTCTATTCTCTTGCCACGTGGAGGACATCGAGACAAGGTCTCCTACCTTGAGGCTTTTATTGTGGACTCGATTCTCACCAGGAGACAGATTCACGTGGGATACCTGATGATGGTGCATATGCTCTCCTGCGTTGAGAGCACGACCCGAGTACTCCCCTACGACCACTTCCTTACCCGAGTTTTCAAGGATGCTGGGGTCGACTTGAGTAGAGAGACTGATTTCGAGGCTCCCACCAACTATGACACATATGATGAGCAATCTTTGGGGCGCATGAAGTTCGAGCAGGCACCCGATGGCTCCTGGGTTAGGAAAGCCAAGCGATAGGCCCGGGGACAGGATCAGATACATCCCGGAGTTGAGAAGGAGGCCGAGATTAGAAAGATGGAGGATGGGTTGGACCCTCAGAGGGACTTTGAGCAGAGAGGGCCCGAGCTTGACATTCCGCCTCCACCTCAGTCAGAGGCATTCATGTTGAGACTATCTTCTCAGAGCCTATGATGACTGAGCCGTCTTTCACAGCAGGCCCTTCATCTCAGCCATTTACCTAGCTACCATCTCAGGCCCTTCACGTTCCTGATCATGCGCCTTTGATGGATATCTCCGCTCAGATCAGCTCTTTTGGGACTCATATGGAGGAGTTTGCCCTAGTCCATGACTCTTGCTTCTACTCTATGGAGGAGCATCTAAATCAGTATCAAACTGGAGTCACTTCTCGGTTTGATCACTTCCAGCAGCGATTGAGGGCATAGAGGAGCGTATGGATCAACAGCAGGCTACCTTCGACCATCTCTAGCAGCGCATTGATCGTATTGAGAGCCGTCAAGAGAGTCAGCATGAGGAGATGATGGCATATCTTCGCTCTGTGTTTCCTTCTCCACCCCCTCAGCCTTGAGACTATCTAGATATCCCCCTTCGTTTCTTTTTTATGTTGCCAAAGGGGGAGAAATGTATAGGATCTAGAAGACCCTCATGCATGTCATTGTTATCATTGTCATATCTATCTTATTGTACATGTGAGGTTTCCATATATATATGATATGATATTTTTATCCATTGTTCATTTTTTGTGTTTTACATTGCTTCTTATTAAAAATCGTTTGATTGAACCATGATTGGTTTGAGGGGGAGATTTTTTTCTCTCTTAGATAACCAAGGTTTATCATCATAAAAAAGGGGGAGATTGTTAGCCCAAGGGTTCTCCTAATCGGGTTTTGATGATAACAAACCATGGTTAAGTGACTAATTGGTTTAAATGTTTAAGAATCTCAGGTATAAACTTGAAAATTCATCAAATGACCAAATGGATAAAAGATCGAGATGCTTGGAAGACTTGTGATCATAGGAAACTAATGTAAGATGAATGCATGAGTGCACTTAGGATTTTCACACATTTCATGCATCTTAGAAAACTCCGTTTATTCTTTAAAACGTCGATTTCATTAAAACCCAAGTTTTTAACTAATTTACCTTAAGCAAAATGTTTCAAAATTGGCTTAATAATTTACCTAAAGACCTTGCCTAAGTGTTAGAAAAGAAAGGAATAAAAAAAATAGGTTTTCGGGGCCAAAAAGGCTCAACCGGTCGAGGGTATGGCCAATCGGTCAACCGGTTGAGGAACCAGTCAACTGGTTGAGGTCGTCCGGTCGAGGACTGGTCGAGGAAGGTCAAAAACCTTCTCTCTCTCCCAATAGCCTTCTCTTCCTGGTCGAGGTGATTCCTTTACCGGTTGAGGTCCGATCGAGGATCGGTCGAGGTTCGGTTGAGGCAACAGTAAACTATCATGCATTAAATGCTCCAACGGCTAGTGAACCGGTCGACCCCTAGCTCGACCGGACGAGGTTGCCTTTTGCTATTTTTGAGGAGAGTGGACGTAGGCAAGGAAGTGCCAAACCACTATAAACCCGAGTTTGAATTCTCTAAACTCTATCTCTTTACTTTGCTTATATTTTGTTTAAATTTGTTGTGATTGAAAAGATTTTAAAAACCCAATTCACCCCCCATTTTAGGTGTTTTTCTTAACTAAGCATAACCTTTGTTTTCTCAGTCTCCATTTACTTATTAGATCTTATTGAATTTTGGGCTTAGCAAGTTCCCTCATATCTTCTCAGTAGGTCACCTGACACCCTAATTCGTCCTCAATTCATAGTCTATCAACTTTTGTTTTAGAGTCATTAGCCATCGTGATGGATCACTATATGTTTTTATTTCTTATTTAATTTGTTTGCCCTTAAATTAAATAAAATAAATGAGGGCTACAAGTCAAAACAATGGGAATCAAAATTTCAAATTAATAAATAAACAACCACTTTCATATAAATAAAATTGATCAAAATGAGAGAGCTAGTGCTCAATGCCACTACGGGATAGGGTCCACATGCAATAAGCCCTTTGATATCTTGTATTTCTACCTCCTCAACAATCAAAACAAGGTCAACCAACTGTCCTTGCGTGTGGCTCACAGGCTTGGACTAGGAGCTATCGCCAATGGAAGCCAATTGCAAGCATTGATAGGTCACGCTAGAAGTCAAAACTGGCTAGCATCTAACACGAAGCTTATGATTGGATAAGGAACAAAAGACTCTTAAAGCATGAGGGGTCCCCATAAGACCCTATAATATCCAGAATCATATGGGCTGTATCGATAAGAGCCTAATGAAGACACAGTTGATAAATTTGGCAGTGCTCTTTAGAACTAGATATGATGAGAAGAAGGATAGAATGTGTATTTGTAGAACATGGCAAAAACCCAAGCTATGCATCACTCCAAAGAAAAACTGAAACACTATCCAAAGTGAACATGTTAATATCAACCTGTATAAGTAAAGTGAATTTGTTTTTAATAGGTTTAGAATAAGCCAAAGTGAACATGTTAATATATATCGGTTGATATTAACATATTACTTTTAGCTAAATAGAAAAAAATAAATATTTTGACTTTTTCTATTCAATCAAAAAACAAACACCACCTAAGATTAAAAATGAAAAAGAAAAAACTCTCCAATAAATTTGATGGAAGGACATCTGATAGAAAAAATGAAAAAAAAAATGCATGAAAGAATATGGAATTATATTTGAAAACAACTAGAAAATTTACAAATAAACACTCTTCAATTTTCAAGCAACCGCTCTAGTGATCCAAATGCTTGAGCTATGCATTGGGCTCTTAAAAAAGTGTCTAAAAACACTATGCACCACTAAGAAACATATTATTACACATACATGAATGACCAATACTCAAATTGCAAGCTTTCATCTCACTAATACTCAAGAAATTATGGTAATCATAAAAATCATGGGCAATTCATAAACAATTGATCTCATTCATGTAACCACTTCACTAAATTATCCAAACAATTAGATTAATTGTGAACCTGAAGTCATACAATAATATTAATTACTCATGGAATAATAACTTCAAGTGATTGAAGGGATAGAAAATAGAAAAACACACTTTTAAATGAAAATTAACAATTTTGACACCACTCAAACCTTTTAGAAAAACAATAATTAGAGAATCAATCAAATGATAAACATGAAGTTGATCCTAGGATCCTAAATAAACTCTCCTCTTAAATGAATAATCCTAGACCTAAAATTATGACATCACTCCAAAGAAAAACTGAAACACTATCCCTAAATTCAAAACCTATGTTCATCGAAGACAACTATGCACATGACCTAAAAAGAAAAGACCTTGTAGCACTAGGGACATAGGGCCTTGAATGTGGGGATAAAGATAGCTTAAGAAAAGAATAAAACTATAGTCCAAATAAATATTTATACATAGAAGATCTTAATTTGTAACTTGAATTATAATCTCTTATGTTGGTAACTTCCTTCTTCAAAGAAACTACTAGAGCTTTTTATTATTCGAGTCTCCAAATTCTAAGTGTAGATGGACACCAGAAAAACTTGATTAGGAGAAAATAAAAGAGAGATGAAGAAGCTCAAACCTTTGGAGAAAAGATTGTTGGACTCATCAATGAACCTACTATTTATAAGTAACCCTATTAGTGAAAGATAAGGATTCCAAACTAAATGGATAATAATCTTCATTCTTATTTTTTTAACTAATTGATTACTACTCAAATTGATAGCTTGTAATTAACTCTTTTAAACACTTTTGAGTAGTAGTTATTACCTTTTAACTCAATTAACATATTAAGGACCTTTGCAATCATTTCTAATCAAATTGTGTAAGTTTTGGTGTTTTTGTTAGTAATTTGATCACCAAAGCAATCCAAGTTTGAGGAGAGTTCTTTGGAATCCATGGCAAAGCAATGGGAAGCTCATTAACATGAAGAACCAAAGCTTTGAAGCTTTATAGTCCTTTTCCATAAGCAAATCATGAATGCAAGGAGGGAAAGCAAAGAGAGAAATCTAACATGAAGCATTCAAGAGGACAGAAACTGTCAGCCACTTTTGGAGCACTTCCCGGGGCTCAATTTATGCATACTATATGTCGTTTCGAAGCTTGGGAAGTCAGTAATCCAAGACTTCAAATGGTGCATGATTCAGAGTTGAAATGAAGGAGTTAGAGCCATTGGAAGCCGATCACACCAAGCTGAAGGCCAATTTCACAAGCTGTGAAATCACAAGAGGATGGCTGCGAAATCAGCCTTTGGCTGCGAAATGGTGTCCTTCAGGTTGCGAAATTTCGCAGCCATCTTGCATGCCTGCGAAATTCTCCTGAGTGCTTCCCGATATTTGCGACCGACATTTTTAGATTTTTTGCTTCAGATATTTGATGTCTAAATCCCCATTCTCTCCTTGTAATCCACCTATCATAGGATTCCTTAGTCTTTAAGCAAGAACAAAGGGTAAATAGCCTCTTATATAATGTTTGTAATTTCATTACAGTGATATGTCGGGGAGCTTGTTCTCAGAGACATATTTTGTATAGTTTTGCAAGGAAGTAAAATACAGAGCTTTTTGCTCTGCTTTACCTACTCAATTTGATTGTATTATATTTATTTTTTCTTACTAGCCAAACAAGCTCTGAGGATGTTTCCTCAGAGAATGAGTGACTAGATTTTTAGTTCCTTGGAGCTAAGGTAGCCGGGTAAGGCCCCGAATGCAAGAATTGGCAGTTTTGTTGTTTCAGCTATTAATGAAGAGAAAGTGTGACCCATTAATGATTTCTATGTTTTTAGTTAACTTAAAACGCCTTCAATTCACCTGAGCCAACACTTGGTAAGGCAAGTGATCTCCGTCCATGGAGATGCACTAGTTTATCTCTTGTGAGCTTTTGGGAAGTGACTTAAAGGTAGGATTTTCTAGAATTGACAACACTTGGTAAGCTTTTGGACTCTAAGGAGACATCCATTAGTTATCTCTTGTGAGCTTGAGAAGGGAAGTCCAAGGTTAATGATCACCTTGAATGGCGAATGCTAGGTGAGAGGCACGAGCCATTGCAAGTTGCATCAGTGAGAGGGAATTAGTGCTGAAATCCATTAAAGGGAAGCATCTGTACAACACCGATTAGAGAATTAACTATATGTTAATTCTCTAATGCGAGGAAAAGATTCAAGTGACCGGAGCTCTGTTTTTGCATGAGGAGCCTCCCCTGTGAACCTAAAACTCCAAGGAACGATTTTCTTCATAAGTAATTCCCATTACTTTCTTTTTAGTTAGCCTAAAACAAACTCTTTTTCAACCAAAGTTTATGTTTTCTTCTTAAGCTAACCTTGAAATGAAAAAACACCAATTCAACTTTGAATTGGTATCAGTTGTAAGTTGAAAACCCTTCCCAGTGAACGATCCTAGAGCCACTATGCTATATTAGCTAAGGCTATCCTAGTGCATGGTGATATAGGTTATAAATTTTGTTGATTACTCCCATTTGAGGACCAAACTCATGATACACCATTGGGACACGAATCATTAATTTAATTCAAAAACAAATTTTGAGTTTCATGGAATCATATCTACTTATTCATCCTCCTTTTATTTAACCCATATGTTGACAATGAATTTTTTTAAAAAAAAAAATCAAATTCTAACATCTCCCACTTATAAACATTGGCTAAAATCTGTCTTTTTTCTCTTAATCTTGCATCAAGTCACTTTTCTTCATATAGAAAAAGAAATGTGCTCCATGATGAGAAGCTATAAAGTAGGAGTGTTTATACTAAGTGTCCATCTCACTAGCGCAACACATCATTCGAAATAAAATATCTCATTTATAGCCCAAACTTGTTAATCATACCAGTTCAAGCACCTTTAAAAAAACCCCCTCAATGAATCATATCTCAATTAGAAATGTTTAACCTCAACTCATATACATATTTGTACTCATAATTATATCAAACACAAAGTTGATATATGAGCTACAAATAGTGGTGTGTTATTAGCAGTCTTTCCCAACCACTTATGTCAATTCATTTAGGTTTGACTATTTTCCTAACATATTCCATTCGACCGTATCATTCATGACCCTTGGATTGCATGTTAAAGTAGTGACATTTTACCCTTGTTTCATGACATAGTCCTAGGTTCAAGGGTATAGAGTAAATTTTATAGTAACTAGTCTATATGAGTTCACACAATGTTGGAGCAAGGATCCATCTAACAACTCTCTCTTATAGTTGTAGATAGCACATATAGAATTATGATATGTATGTCAAGATGGAGCTCCCACAAGAGTGGGTGTGTCACTCTCTAATGTCATAGGAATCTTAGCCTAGTTGTCTCCCTAAGTGCCTAACTTGAGTTTCTTAGCACAATCGTTTATCAAGCACCTACCTAAGGTCTCACATTTGGCTTTGTTCATGCTATATGAATTTGTGGAATAACTTCACATTTGACTTTTATCTATCAACTTAGGTAGGAGTCCAAAAATTAAATACATATTGAGATAATAAAGGCTAATCTTAATAAGGAAAACACCCAAGAGGAAGGTAAATTGGGTTTTAAAAATTCTTTTTCAATCACAATAAATTCAAGCAAAAGAAGCACAAACATAGAGAGATAAAGTTAGAGAAAGCAAACTCAGATTTTATAGTGGTTTGGCACCCCTTGCCTACGTTCACTTTCCTCAAACTCCTAACCGAGTGAGGTATTCACTATACTTAAAGCTTCAAAGCTTCATAGATCCTAACTATATGCTAGAGCAACTATGTTATCACTAAAAATAGTGATAGGCTCTTTGGCTAAATCCATGACTTTTAGGTTTTGGAATAGTCTCCCCAACCAAACAACCTCCTATACAGTCACTAAACAAGTGACATATTATGACTCCATGGTGGATAAAGCAATGTAGGATTGTTTCTTACTACGCCAAGTAATAATAGTGTCATTGAGTAAGAAAGCATATCTTATAGTGGATTTGCGCTCATCTCTATCACTAGTCCAATCTGGGACTACCAATAAAGAAAATAGTGGTATCATCAAATCAAATGAGTTCATAATAATTTGATTCAATTTTAGTAGTTAAAATTTGTTAAGAAAATTTTATTGGAATGATTTGTTTAGAGTTTGTTTGGTAGTGATTCTAAGAAGCGTTTTTGGCTTAAAAAATGTTTTTTTTAAATAATAATAATAATAATAATAATAAAATGCTTGGTAAAATTTTAAAAACATTTTTAAAATTTTGAAAAATCACTTATAATATTTTTTGAAAAAACACTTGATATGTCATTGTCCTTAAAATTACTTCTAGAGAAAAACACTTCAACTAAAAATACTATGTAAAAATATTGTCAAACACAGTCTTAGAGTCCATTTGATAGTGATTTTAGGAAACGCTTTTAATATTTCTAATACTTAAATTTTTTTATCATTCAAGTGTTAAAAATACTAGAAACTCTTTTTAGAATGACTCCCAAACGCACTCTTAATGTCTTTCAAATAATACTACATTTTACTTATTTATTAAACCAAACATAATATTATACAATTAATTAAATCCTTCTTCCATACTACTATTGAAAAAAGGAATCAAAGCATAATAAAACTTGCATTCTATTTTTTTAAAAATAGAAATGAATCTATCTTCTACCATTGGTGAGTATGGACCATTTCTTGAGTCTCTTTCATTTGCTTTGTGATAAAAATTTTCTTTGAAATTATTTTTACAAAATTAGTAGGCATGCTCATGTTTAGGACCACCACTCAAATTTTAATACTCTAAATAGGGATGTAACATAATTCATGTTATAAAAATTCCAAATATATTTTTTAAGTTATTTGAAAGTAATTCTAAATTTTACATAATTATTAGACTAAGAGTTTGTTTCATGGTGATTTTAGAAAACATTTTTAGCCTAAAAAATATTTTTTTTAAAAAATTAAGTATTTTGTAAAATTTAGGAAACACTTCTAAAAATTTGAAAAAACACTTCTAGTGTTTTTTTGGAGAAACATTTAAAATGCGTTTGACAGTGATTCTAGGAAGCATTTTTAACCTTTTTAACACTTGAAATTTTTTATTTTTTCAAGTATTAAAAAAGTTAAAAACACTTCCTAGAATCACTACCAAACACTCTTAGGTGATTATTTATTTATTTATTTATTTCTAAAAAACGCTTCTACACAAAACATTTCCACTAAAACACTTCGAGTAGAAACACTGTCAAACGCAGTGGAAGTGTTTTCTTGCAAAGTGTTTTAGGATAATCACCTATTTTTATTTTTCCAGCAAATACTATAAGTGATTTTTCACATTTTAAAAATGTTTCTTAAATTTTTCCAACATCTTATTTATTTTTTTTTTTTTCAAAAACACTTTTTAAAACTTAAAACGCTTCTTAAAATCACCACCAAACCAACTCTAAATATGAAATTATAAAACTAATCAAGTCATTTTTTATAATATTATTAGAAAAAGGAATCAAAGTATAACAAACATTGCATTCACTTTTAAATAATAGAAATGAACCTACCATTTGATGGTAGTGAGTGTGGACCATGTTTTTAGTCTCTTTCATCTATATTGTGGTAAAAATTTTCTTTAAAATTAATCTTACCAAAAAGTTGCACGTGCTACATTTAGGACCATCATCCAAAATTTATTTCATCAAATGAGGATGTGACATGATTCATGTTATAAAAATTCCAAATATTTTTCAAATTTGAATGGTTTATATTTCATCATCAATATTCAAAAATAATTTTCTAATGATTAAATTATAATAATCAATATCTTGATAACTAATTTTTTACTTCTCTAATAGTTGATAATTTTCATATATGAAATCATTATTATATCAACCATAATAATAAGATTGTCTAAACTATTTCTTAAAAAAACTCTGCATTGTTGTCTCCTTTTTTTTTTTCTAAGATTATCTATTTTTGAAATATTATTTATCAATTAAGAAGTACTTCTATCAAATCAAATGAGTTCATCATAGTTTTAAAATTTATTGGAACGAAATGTTTAATGTCTTTTTAAGTAAGACTACCTCTTATATAATTATTGGATTAAATATAATATTGAACAAGTAATTAAGACCTTCTTTAGTACTATTATTGAATAAAGGAATCAAAGCATAACAAACATTGCATTTAAACCTATCAGTTGTTGGGAGTGTGGACCACTTCTTTAGTCTCTTTCATTTACCTTATTTTCTTTGAAATTGTGCTTATCAAAAAAGTATACATAGTCACGCTTAGGACCACCATGCAAAATTTAATGCATTAATTAAAGAAGGATATAACATCATTTGTATTACTTACAAAATCATCAAATCGAATGAATTCATTATAGTTTGATTTGATGTTTTTTAGACTAAACATAGTATTATACAAGTAATTAAAATCCATTTTATACTATTATTGAAAAAGGAATTAAAGCATGGCAAACATTGTATTGACTTTTAGAAAATAGACACAAACCTACCTATGGTTGTTGGGAGTATGGACCATTTCTTTGGTCTCCTTCATATACTTTGTGATAAAAATTTTCTTTGAAATTATTCTTAGCAAAGAATATGCATGCTCACTTTTGGGGCCATTAAAGCCAAATGTAATTCATTGGAGGATATACTATAATTTATGTTCCTTAAAAAAATTCCATTTTTTCCTTTTTTTTTCTTTGTAAATTTATTGAAAAGCTATCCATGGCTTTGAATATCCTATATTTGTTAACAAAATAAGGATTGGATTTAACATTTTATAATTAAGTATGATAGAAAGGTAGATTTTTTTGAAGCCATAAAAAGAAGATATATGAAGTAAAAGAGAAAATTAAGAAGAATAAAAAAGATTATTAAGATAATTTGTATGTTATTTTTATGTAGGGTTGTGACACACTGTTAAAGCAACAACCAGATATAGTTTGTTTTATTTGTATCTATCTTATTGTTGTAACTATCATCCTTTAATCATGTAAGTAGTTAGCTGATTTTATGCTATTTCAAACTCTGTAATTCAGCTGCTCTTGTATTCATTATTAACATAGCAATATAATACAAACATTCATTCTCATATTATTTTTTCATGGTATCAGAGCCCTCGTTCTAATTTTATGATCAATCATGACTTATTCTCAAATGATCCCTTCAAATTCAATATCTTCTTCTGCTCATCATACCTTCTCTGTCAAGCTTACTCCAAGAAATTATCTTGCTTGGAAAACTCAATTTAATCCTCTTCTTAATTACCAAAATTTGACTGGGTTTGTTGATGGTTCAACTATTGCTCCATCGAAAACAATTAAAGATTCTTCTACTCCTCCTACTAAGATTTCAAATCCAGAATATGAAACATGGTATAAAAAGGATCAGATGCTTCATTCCTGGATCCTTTCTTCTCTTTCAGAAGAGATATTTTCTTATGTTATTGGGTTATTTTCATCTTATGAAGTATGGTAGGCTCTCTCTCAAGCTTTTGGTTCCGTTTCTCAAAACCGACAGCTGCAATTGTACATTGAACTCCAAGAATTGAAGAAAAATGATCTCTCTGTCTCAGCATATTTGCAACGTGCTAAAGCTCTAGCTAATGAGTTAAATGGGGCAGGTTGTCCTCTTGCCCCAGTAGAATTTAATGCAAAAATTTATCGCAATATTGGCAGTGACTATCATGCCATTATCACTGCCTTAAATCTTCATTCTGAACCAGTGTCATTTCATGAACTCCATGGTCAACTTATTGCTCATGAAATTTTACTTAAGAGCTTTACTGATCTTCCTCAAGTAAACATGGTGACTTGTTAGTCTAATTCTGCCCCATTGCTTCCCACTCCATCTTAGAATAATAATCACAAGAAATCTTCGAATTGGAATGGAAATCGAACCCGTGGTCCTTGCCAAATCTGTGGCTATAGAAACCATACCGTTGATCGTTGTTGTCGTCGATATTCTCGTTACAACTCTCACAACCAAAATGCAACTCCTCATGCTAATTACTCTTCGGCTGGTCATTCTCAAAATAATTGTGCAAGTTCTCAAGTTCATGTTGCCAACTACACTCATGGAGGTTCCACTATGCCATGGTATCCTGACACAGCAGCAAACTATCACATCACCCCTGATTTAGCCAATCTCAACATTGCTCATGACTATAACGGACATGACCAACTCCATGTTGGTAATGGACAAGGTTTGCAAATAACTCATACGGGTATCACATC
>JAJJMF010025646.1:0-27065 GCA_022058775.1 Vitis hybrid cultivar | reverse complement strand
ATTAATTTTGATTTTTTTTAATCGGATGAAAAAGTTAGAATGTAGTTTGTTTGATTTTGATTCATTGTCTTGGTTTCAAAAGTTAGGTTTTGTTTAGTTTAATTTTAATTCATTATGTTTGTCTCGAAAAATTAGAATTTTTATTTGATTCAATTTTTTATTCATTGAACTAGATTGAAAGGTTAAAATTTTATTTAATTTATTTTTTATTCCTTGCGTTATTTTGAGATGTTTGAATTTTGTTTAATCTAGTTTTGATTTTTTTTTTATATTAGATTGAAAAGTAAATTTTTGTTTGCTTAGTTTTGATTCATTACTTTGGTTTAAAAGGTGAGAATTTTTTGTTTTATTTTAATTTTGATTCATTATATTACATTGAAAAATTAGAATCTTTGTGTAGTTTGGATTTGATTCCTTGCTTAGTTCGAAAAGTTAGAATTTTGCTTAGATCGGTTTTAATAGATTTAATTTTAAAAGTCAGTTTCTTTTATGAGTCAGCTTTTTATTTAGTTCAAGTGTTTCATAATTTTTAGTCTATTATTCTAATTGATCCTATGTAATAAAGTTTATGCTTTTTAAGTTTATTTTGATCATGTTTTGGTTCATCTTATTTAGTTTAGGTATTTTAGAATTTTAGCTCATTAGTCTATTTGATCCCATCTAATTAAATTTATGTTTTTTTTAAAAAAAATTGTAAATCATTTTTCTGATTCATCCTTTTTAGGATTTAAGTTGATTAGTTTAAGAAATATTTGGTTAATTCTTGGTTGATCCACTTTTAGTTTGTATGTTTTCCAAAGTTTTAGATAACTAATTTAATTAACCCTAAGTTGTATTATTCATGTTTTGAGTATACTAATCTTCATTCTTGGTTTATCAATATTTAGTTCATGCTTTTTTTTTCTAATAGGTTAATTGGTTTAACTAATCTTATGTTATTTTGCTCACGTTTTAAAATTGATGATTCTAGTTTTTGATTAGTTAATATGTTTTAGAATTCTATGTGCTTGTGTTACTATATTCACATTATTATAATTACATGTTTAGGTGTTTGGTTGATTTTAAATTAGTTCTAGATTGTTTATCTCAATTTATGTGTTTGATTGATCCTTATAAATTCCCGATTAATATTTCATTAGTTTTATTTGATCTAAAGTCGTTTGGTTTGTTGCTTTGGTGAATATTTATTAAATTTGATTTTTAGAGGCCATTGGAAAATCATGAAGATTGGCCTCTACCATCACCATTATCATTTTTGTTAATTACTAAAAAATTTTACTTTGAGGTTTCATTTTTGTTTTGTTTGGTATTTTATTTCTTATATTTTATTTTTTCCAAATTAATTCCTTTTATTTTAAAATAAAATACTTTTCTCAAAAAATCATTTTAAAAATCTATTTCAAAAACTCATTTAGAGTCCTCAGGATCAAAATCTTTTTTTTATTTTAAAAAATAATATGCAACCATATTTTGTTCGGCTTGCATCCTTCTCGGTTTCTAACAAAAAGTTTGGTTTTGAACAAAAACACGAATCAAAGCTTGTGGTCCCAAATAATGGGATAATTCTGGGCTAAATTTGTGTATATTAATTTGGGGAATTGGTGAAACCCCTACATAAGAAAATCTTTTCAAAAATTATTTTTGTTGCCATTTTTGTCACTTTTTGAAATTATATCTATCTTTTTTTTTTTTAGAAATTGTATACAAGATGAGTGTGATAATTATTGTTTTCATATATTTTGACAATTTCTGCTATGATAATTAGATAACGAGAATGCTAGGACTTCTTATTTTATTGTTTGTTATCTAACCTCTCATGTTTTGTGGAAGCGCATTAGGAGTTAAATATGCTATCCAGGTACGTTCCCTAATACCCACTTTCTAAACCCTATGAATATGTATGCCCATGCTTGCTATCCTCTTTAATTGCCTTGATATACATTTGATGATTGTTTGATTATCTTTGATAAAACAAATGTTGTGTGATGTATCTCCAAACTAATCTCTTATGTTTTATGATAGCGCTTGGGAAGCCGTCCAGGTACGCATTTTTAACTCTCCTTAATTGTTATTTGATTTTGTTTGATATGTTATGTTTTTTTTGGAATCACCTAGCCTACTTAGGTATCCGAGATCAACCATTTAATTGCCACGCTTCCCTTAACTTAGTCAGTAGAGACCTCTTTAGGGCTTAGAGGGGTGCTACCTCCTAGAGGTACCTTCCCAATAAGTAACCTGATCCCCGAACCAAGACTTGGGTTTTCAAAGACACGCTTTTCCAAAAATTATGGAGTCATTTTTTTTAGGGTTTTATTTCTTGTTTTATTTTTCCTTCAAAAATAAAAATAAAATAAGTGGCGACTCCAACTTTTTTTAAAATTATTTTTTCACAATAAAAAGCGAGTCTTGCCGATCGAGTGGGGACGCACGTGAAAAATGCGGGTCGACAAATTGACGACTCTACTCGGGATTTTGAGGATCAAGCTTGAACACTAGTTGAGGAAAATGTGGCGTTTAATTGGTCGATTAGTGGGTACCTCCTTTTTTTTAGGCAAGGTGATTCGATTTGCTTGCTTGTTTGGTTTGCTATCTTAACATGTTTGATTGCCTTGGATGATCACTTGATTGCTTGCTCACTTCAGCATGATTCACTCTCACATATGCTAGATAGGACTTTGATTGTATGATACTTATCTGCTTCGCATGACTGCTTGTTGCATGACAACCCTTTCTCTTGCATGTTCGTGTGATTGCTTGTCTTCGCACACTATCTCACTTTAGATCTTAGGTTTTTCGGATGCACCCACATCCTTTATTGTGCACTTTAGATTATCCCTGAGTGTTGAGAGATGGGAGAGCCTTCACCTTTAAGAAACCCCCTGGGAACGCGAGAAAGTGCATGTGTGGAGGTAATGACCACCTTGCATGGAAGCACCCCGTCTCCTTGGAGGCGTGCAAAGGGTTACGTACCGCCGGAGGGTACGATCGCTTCTGCTAGGGATCCTTTGACCCACCCATTTTATCCTATAGAGCCACCTCAACCTTGTAAGTTAACCTAGACCCAATTAAGATTTCATTCCTACACGTGGGTGCATCTGTGGACCTTCAGAGCTGCCTTGGTCACAATTGGGTTCAGTTATCCTCTTCATGGTCTCCTTTTGGTGTGCTCAGAGATTGGTACATGTTTGAGTCTCATTTGGGCCACCTTTCTGCATTGTGATTAGTGTGTTTCCACCTCTTTTGAGCTTCCTTCATGTCATTTCTCTTTTCATGCCTTTGTACCTTATAGGAGTGTTATTCGCTTCAGTTTGGATTCGACTTCTTAAAACAGAGTTGGAGATAGATTGATCAGGGTTTCAGAGCAGCTAGGTATGGATCCTCAGTATATTACAGTTGATTGACTTATAGTCACCATGACTTTATTCAGGATGCATTAGCAGGTTTGAGCCAGATGATTGATGGACAGTGAGATAGATATCATCCAGTTCAGGATGAGATGTCGTATGATTCATTACCACCCACCCCCACCACCCAGTTAACCAGTGACATTGTTGAGGGTGACTTCGTACATATGATGAGTTTAGTGGATTATGAATCAAAGTTTATCAGATGAGAGTTCTTATAGAGGACGTTAGTTTTTCTCAGATGGGAGATTTGATTGACATGGTTTTTCTTCATGATGAGCCTGAGATGGATGCGTTGGATGATAGGTGGATGGCTAACACAGATTAGTCAGAGATAGTTCACTCTCTCGATATGCTTGAGATATTCATTGTTGATGAGTTCAGGAGAGATTCGATTTATCTATGTTGGGGAATTCCGCTTATATTGATGATGTATTTGAGGACGATGTTAGCCCAGTTATGGTTATGGAGATTCATCTATTCCAGGAGACCCTAGGGGCTTACTTGGAGTACACCACTTGTCATTAGAGAGTTTACCCCAGAGAGGAAATATGATTGACGTATCTGGATAGGGACCAGTTCTCAAACCCCACCAATGTGGATTAGTTGAAGAAGTATTACATTTGAGACCATGGTCGCAGGATGGGTGGCCATCATTTCGGTTAGCCTTACACCTTATCACCTTTATTGATATATTAAAAACCATTGCTATCCCATTGAGCCTCACGTGGTATGTTATAGCCTTATTTCTTTTTATAGCCTTGATTACCATTTCTACACCCGGGTTGGGACCCTTTGGTGTATATGCATGCTTTGCTAAGAAAGTCTCATGAGCTTTAAACTTATAGGCCTATCTTCTCATTCTTGTCATCATCTCCTTATCACCCCATTTGTTCTATTTTGCTATCATCACATTTCCATTCTCTTTCTTGCTTTTATCATTATTTGTTTCATTTTATCTTCTCTCTTCCTTGGCCTGATGATTCTTCACATCTTAATGCAAAGAGGGCAGTCATATCACTCCATTCATCCCATCATTTGGCATTGATTCGGAGATTTTAGTTTGAGAGGTTGTCTCATGGGTAGGGGTTCATGTATTCATCAGTGATTTGAGAAAGTTTATTCATTTCTTGTATCTTTCCCATTGGAGTTTGACTTATTGATGATTAGAGCATGCGCTAAAAAAAAAAAAAAAAAAAAAAAGCGCAATGATATGCTCATGTATGGTATCTCGTTCCATTGGGCATTTATGCCACCTTTTGAGGTTCATTTATTGGGTATATTTGTCATTGTGAGTTTTTGTGAGTTTTTTTATGAGTTTTTCACTCCTTGAGCCACTCTTGTTATGCATTTGGAGTGTCGAGGGTTCATATGAGAGTTCTATGAGATCCTATGCTTCTTGGATCATGTTTGATATATATTAGGTATGAGAGATGAGTGACCTTTTTACTAGGGTCTCCGGATCATTGTCTTATACCTACCATTCCATCATTGGTGATATGACTTTCCCTTATTGTACTGATATGGATTGATCATCATTCATTCCCCTTTCTTATTGCCTTACTTTGTATCTCCTCACCCATTTCAATAGATAAACATTACAATAAAATTTCAATATGAATTAAATTTAAATTAAATTAAATTAAATTTACATATTCATGAAATTGATAAGAATCATTACTAATAAAAATTAAAATTAAAATTGAATTATGCATATATGAAATAGATAAACATTACAATTACATTTCCATATGAATTAAATTAAAATTGCATATTCATGAATTTGATAAGAATCATTACTAATAAAAATTAAAATTAAAATTGAATTATGCATGAATTAAATTTCCATATGAAACTAAATATGCATATATGTCAAATCAATTTCCATTCCATATAAAATTTAATGTTAAAATGACAAAATTTCAAATTAGATAATATCAATTAAACTATATATAACAAATAAAATTGAATTATGCATAATAAATATAAATTTTATGAAAGGTAAGACATACCTTAATTAGCCTTGACTTGGAGTTAATCCCCTTCACCACCAAATTTTCAAAATAAAAAAATTTTGCTAGATCATATAAGAATTTTGATGTATGAAATGGAATGGAATGTGGGTATTTATAGGAATTTTTTTGGTCAAACTAGCCGTTGGATGGTCAAATAGCCGTTATAAATTAATTTTAACCGTTGGATCAAAATTGGGTTCAAATTTCACCATTAGATCTTCATATAACCATTGGAAACACTCCATAGCCCTTGGATAAAGTGAAGATTGATTTTCCACCATTGGATCACAAATCTGACTGTTGGAGGCCTTTACAAATACACGGGTGAAATCTGGGCCATCAGATCCTCAAAAATTCAAATTTGGTCGTCAGATCAAATTCCTTAAAGCTACAAAAAATCGCCGATTAATCACAATTTTCTCGACAAAATACCGTCGATTTTTTGAAAGAATCGGCCATATATCAATAAAATCGTCGATTTTTTGGGCTCCTTCTCCAGCTTCTCCGCGCGTGCCTCCACTCGCGATTTTTCTCCAATTTATCAGTGAAACACCGATATTTCGCCGATATATCGATGATTTTGCCAATTTTTTGGCGATTTTTCCATGGATCGATAATTAGTGGCGATTATCGTTTCGTTGATGCCCGATATCCGATATTTTTCCGAAATATCGACGATATTTCCCGATTTTTCAATCCTTGGTTGTAACAGTAGTAGTAGTAGTAGTAGCAGTAGTAATTCTACTAATATCCTGCAACATTTTCTTTGTGACTCAGGCAAAGCTGTCTTGACTAAAAATGTAGATGAATTATGACTATGTTTGATTGATTGCATATTGTAGACCCTTTAGCACATGTCTTTAAAATTCGTTTTCAATGCTCCACAATAGTCCCTTGGTGACCCATAGCTACTCATACCACTTACCTTTTTTGAGTCACCTCGGAGACTTTGGTTGAGGGATTATTTGATCCCTTATTGTGACCCTTGGTAGCCCTAATTTAGACTTAGGCTTTTTTTTTTTTTTTAGGATAGCTTTTAGATACACTTGGCCCATTAGGCACCACCTTAGGCCCACTTAGTCTCACCTTAGGCCCGTTTAGGTAAACTGGGTCTATTAAGATTTTTTTTAGCGTGACTTATATGACTTGCGTGTTTGCATGGCTCGTAGGGCCCATTTTTTGTTAATTTGTTTATTTTTATTTTATTTTCCTCTTTATATTATTTTCCTTAACTTATTTATTTATTTATTATTTTTACCATTTTTTAATTTATTTACTTATTTATCTATTCTTGCAATTATATAACTTCTAAAATTTCATGTTTTTGCAAGGAAACTTACCATTGGAGTTTAAGGAAAGTGGGACTCTCCTTGGAAGGTTTTGGAGGAGAATTTGAAGTTGGGAAGATTGCTTTTGAATTGGAAGATTTAAAAAAGGATAAGGAGAAAAGAAGAGAGAAAATAGGAGATTTGGCCTTTTTTTTAGGGAGATTTAGGTTTTAGGTGATTCATGCCCAATTGGTGTCTCAGCTGATTCGTGTCCAGCTGGTGCTCCTTGATAGAGGGAGTAATCAACAAAATTTATAACCTATAACACCATATACTAGGGTAGCAAAGAAAAAGCTACTATAGTATAGCGGCTCTAGGATCGTTCACTGGGAAGGATTAGCAAGCTATCAATGATACCAATTCCAAGTGAATTGGTCTTGTTTCATTTCAAGGTTAACTTAAGAAATAAAACACAAACTTTGATTGGTAAAGATTTAAACTAACTAACATAACAAGTACTCGGAATAACTTAGGAAGAAAAGCATTCCTTGGAGAGTTAGGTTCACTGGGGTGGTTCCTCATGCAAAAGACATAGCTCCAGTCAGATGGTTCATTTCCTCGCGTTAGAGATTCAACATATAGTCAATTCTCTAACCGGTGATGTACAGATACATCCTTTAATTAGATTTCAACTTTAATTCCCTCTCACTGATGCAACTTGCAATGGTTCATGCCTCTCACGAGCACTTACCATTCAAGGTGATCTTTAACCTTGGACTTCCCTTCTCAAGCTCGCAAGAGATAACTAATGGATGTCTCCTTGGAGTCCAAAAGCTTACCAAGTATTGGCAATTCCAGAAAATCCTACCTTAAAGTCACCTCCCAGAGGCTCGCAAGGGGTAAACTAGTGCATTTCCATGGTTGGAAATCACTTGCCTTACCAAGTGTTGGCCCAGGTGACTCTAAGGTGTTTTAAGTTAACTAAAAACATAGAAATCACTAAAGGATTTCACTTCCTCTTCATTAATAGCTAAAACCACAAAGCTTTGCATTCTTGCACTTGGAACCTTCCCCGGCAACCTTAGCTCCAAGGAATTAGAGGTTTAGTTACTCATTCTCTGAGGAAAACTCCTCAGAGAGTTCATAACTTAGTAAGAAAATAAAAATACAAAGTGAGAAGGTAAGGCAATACAAAGAACTGAACTTTACTTGCTTACCCAAAACTTTACAAAAGGATCTCCTCTCTGAGAACAGGCTCTCGAGAGGTACTTATATGAACATAATATAAAACTAATTATTACATAGAAATTTTCTCTTTTTACTAACTTAAAAGCTAAGGAATCTTGTAATTGGTGGCTTACAAGGAGTATTTTGGGATTTAGACAACAAAAATCTAATAGAAAATATCTCCAAATGTCGGTAGCAAATATCGGGATGCTCCAGGAACCATTTCGCAAGAGAAAATGGTGTCTGCGACATTTCGCAGACACTTAAGAAGGGCTGCGAAATCATTTCGCAACAACATGCTATCTTCGCAGGGCTGCGAAGATGGCTTCCACCTTGAGGTTCCCAGCTTCCCTCTCGCGGCATATATCGGGCAACTTCAGAAGGAAATACACCCTACTGTACAAAAAGGCTACGGAATCACTTCGCAGCAAAAGGGTGATTTCGCAACACTTTGGAAAATGCTTCCTTCAGCTTGGAGTGATTGGCTTGCAATGGCTGTAACTTCTTCGTTTCAACTCCGAATTGTGCACCGTTTGAAGCATTATATTGTTGACTTCCTGAGCTTTGAAATGGTATATAGTATGCATCAATTGGACTTCAGAAAGTGCTCCAAAAGTGGCTGCTACGACTGTCATCAAGAATATGCTTCATGGCAGATTCTCTTTACTTTTTCTCCTTGCAATCCGGATTTACTCTTGGCAAATGACTTCTAAGCTTTACCCAAGATTCCTCAAAACTCTCCTCAAACTTGAATTGCTTTGGTGATCAAATTACTAACAAAAACACCAAAACTTACACAAAGTGATTAAAATTGCTTTCAAGGGTCCTTAACATGCCAATTGAGTTAAAAGGCCAAAACTACTACTCAAAAGTGTTTAAAAGGATTAATTATAAGCTATCAAATAGCACTTTTTGAGTAGTAATCATTAGGGAAAGGTGTATATATACGTGAAAGAAGGAAAGAGGGGGAGCTTTTTTTATTATGGGAGAAGATTCTTTTGTTTGGGTGAGAGGACGCATTGGAGCAGCACATATTGGAGTCTAGAGAGAGAGGGGGAGGAAGAAAGAACAAGCAAAAAGAGGATTTTTTTATCTGGGAATTGTCTTCAGAAGGAAGAGGAAAGATAGCTAAAAGCCGAGCCATTGCAACCAAAGCTGTCCAGGTATGCACCTCGTTGCTTTTGGAATTCTTACCTATATTTGATTTTTCCGTGTGTTCGATTCCTGAATATTCAATTGTTTTGTTGATTTTTGTGTGGACGAAAAGGGCCACAATTTGCTTTGTTGAGATTGGTTACTTGCCTGTTTGCCTTGTTTTGATTTTGGATGTCATTAATGTCTTTGGAAGCATATAACTCCATGTCTGTTCCCACTAATCTGAGCCGATTGAAAAATCATGAGATGTGGTTTCATTTTCTTTTAATCTCCCATGTCTGTTTTCCCATCGTTTCCTCTACTCTCTACCATATTTGTTTTGCCTTTCTTCCTACCCGTCACATAGCCATCAATTCTTGATATGGGGGTGACTCCAAGGCTTGGGAATATAGTCATGAGATTCAGCAAAGAGGTCAAACACTTCAAAATTCTGGAACTGCTATCACAATGTGGGATCTAGAGAAGATTGTCCGAAGGGTATGTCGGCTGTTTATTGCACTTGCTAAGTTTGGTTACCATAACGTAAATTTGTGAGTTCATATGGGGATTAGAGATGTGGCTCCTTGGAATTCGATTATTCCAAGGTATCTACACTGAGAGTATATTGGGGAGCACGGGAGAAAGCAACATTGAAAAGAAAAGAAAGAAAAAAGGGGGGTGGGGATCGTTTTGGTGAGAAGAGGAAGGAAGTACAGGAAAATTAGTGGGAAAAATTAGAGAATACAAAACCAGAGGAGATCCTCTTGTCGGAAGGCAGTGTTTCCAGGCTTGACCCAGATTGTGAAATCAGTGCACTATTCTTTTGGGCTCGGGGTGGTTTTGAAGGTAATGTGTTTGCGGAGACGGCTTTGGTTGACGTGTACTCAAAATTTGGATGCATGGGTATTGCGAGGCAATTGTTTGAGAGTATGTCAGAAAGAAACGTTGTTTCATAGAATGCGCGGCTTAATGTAATTACCTCTCTACACTTGATCAGTCATTAGGGCAGATTATTGCTTGAAAGCTTGTTGCTAAACAGGTTGTCTATTTTCCATGAACTTAATTCTTTTCTAACTTCAGAGCGCATGGAACTCTGTACACTTTTTGCTTCTGATTTCTCTTCTAATGGCTCTAAGTATAGAAGGGAAGAGCTTGAAGTTTTACGTGCTCTGCCTATATACAAAATGGTTACAGGGCCATACATTCAATTGCGAAGTCAAGATCTGTGTATGATCCCATCTGGTTCATTCCTCAAGCCGTGTGATGAGCGTTGTCTTTCATATCCTACAGATTCTGTGGAAAGTTCATTATTTAGAGCCCTTGTAGTCCCTGAGCTGCAAGATCAACAGATCTTGGTCAAATTGGGATCCCCTGGGTTTGAAGGCAAGCCTCAGGCTGAACAGGAGGATATCCTAATATATCTTTACATGAATTGGCAAGATCTACAGGTAGATTCTTCGGTAGTTGAAGCTTTTGAAGGAGACTAGATTTGTAAGGAATTTTGATGAATTCTCCATAGATCTTCCCAAACCCAAGGATCTGCTTGATCTTAATGATGTTTTGTTAATATCTGTGTTCTTCGGTGAGAGAAAGAAATTTCATGGAGAAAGGTTTACTACAGATGGTTAACTATTAAAAACGCAGCTTCTCTGTTAGTGCCTGTGAACTTCCCACCCTTTGTTTCAGACACTGTAACTCAACTGGTGAGTCCTCCAGAGGCTCCTGGTAATCCATTAGCCGAGGCTGGAGATACCACAGAGTCCAACAAACTGCTAGAAGAGGAAACACCTGCCACTTCGCTGCAATCGATGTCTTGCAACAATGACAATTCCATTGCATCCGAGCCATTAGAGGGTCTCCAGATTGATGAAAGGGTTAGAGCTTTATTAAAGAGTTTTGCCTTCATTCCTGGCAAGGAGCTGGAGACTCTGGGGGAAGTTTTGCAGGCGTCGTTTGAGCATGCACAGTGGGAGAAATTGGGAGCTGAAGGCTTATCCTGGCATCAACTTCGTATTGGAGGACAGCATGATCAAAGAATAGATAGATTTTTTTGAGATACCCGGAAATCACGTCAAAAGAAGCTTTGGATTCTAGGTTGAGCACATTCTCTGACAAGGATTATGCCTTTGCCTTTGGTGATTTTAGTGACTGGTATTATCTTGATGGTACGATTGAGGAGCCGGAATTTCTAAATATATTCTGCTCTTTGAAGTGACGTTACTTTATATGAAAAGATTTCTAACTCTTCATATCGTCCATGCATTACTCCTCACACAAATGTTGCTGCAATCTAAACAACCATATTTCTTTATGGAAAGTCGTTCCACTAATGGTAATGAACCTGTTGTAGATGCACACTCCAATACCGAACCCCCTTCATCATGACTTAAGGTAGATCCGGAGATAGAATATCCTACTGAAATTCATTTTAATCAACCTGCGCAGAAGTGGAAATGTGTCAACAGCATTCAATAACAAGGAGACTCAAATGTGGGATTCTGGTTGAAATTGTGAACGTGTGAAAAGTTTGAGTTATGGGGCACTTGGTATTCAAAAATATGCGAAAGGCTGGAGGCTTTCATAGAGGCACTTACAAGCAAGAAGATTCTGAAGCTGTACATTTGGAAGCTCCAGTTTTTGAGGCTCTGCTTCATTTCATATGCTAGGATTCATTACCTAACATAGAAGAGTCCTTCTACATTGAGGGGCTTAGTATCTGCTCAACAGATTGGTACAGTCTAGGTAGGTATAGCAGTTCGAAGCAACTATGTTCTGCAGTTCCAATTTCAAGAAGTTCAACTCAAGCTGCTGCCATGGTTTAATTTCGCCCAGTTTTCTGAAATGATGCTTATCGCTCCCCACAATTTGCGTCTGTTCTACCTTCTACGTTGTGTTCTCCTCAGAAATCGTTCTCTAGAAATGGCATATGTTAATCCAGAGTTCGACCCGAAGGATTTCCATATCCTTGATTATATTCTTGTTCCAGGATCAGAGGCTAAGGCTGTTTTGTCATGTATCCGAATGTCCAATGTTAGTGTTCATCAACTCCAAAAGCGATGGTCAGCTGGGCTTGGTTGCGCACAAGGATGGTTTCCTGCTTCACTCTTTCATCCTGCTTCCCAGAATATAGCTCAGGATGCAAAGATAAGCGTCATGAAGAAGGCTAGTGGTCAGTGGGAAGGAGCTCTCTCTATCATCTCTTCTATCTGAGCTGAACGAAATTGGTGGAAGACATGGAATTAGGTGTATTGACATAATCGAAAATAGGCTTGTTGGAATGAAAAGCCGTCGAGACTATGAAACCCCTGGTGGAACCATCTTTTCACTCCTGCCCGTGAACTGGAATCTCTAACACTTGCTCATGAATCAAATCAATGGAAAGACCCACTTGCTCTCAAATACTCATAATTGGTGTGTGCGAGCAGGTGGTTTGACCCACTTCGCGAGCCCATAAGTGTTCTCATTAAGAAAATCATAGAAACTACAACGAGGTCTGCGAAACCACTACCCTTTCTCTGTGGGTGCTGGCTTGATTTTTTTTCTATTCTCCAAATCTCGCCAGTGCTCCTGCAAAACTCCATGGCATGTCCAAGCGTTGAATTTTTTGGTGTAGAGCAGTCTTTAGCTAGTGGGAGATTACTTATTCCTCTATATCCATAGATGGCATAAGTGGCTGAATCTATCCCACATTCAAGTGGGATCTAAGCAAGTGGAATAATGGCTTGACAGTAGCAACAAGTTCGCAATCAGTTTCGAGTCCTATGGATGCTCAAGCTGTCTTTGGAACCCTGAAAAGAAGGAGTAGCTATTCAGACTGTCTCCAACAATACATCCAGCGCTGATAGTTTCTGATGGATAACAAAGATCAGTGCAAGGAAATGGGAGGGTGCTGCTGCTGTTCTTCTAAGGGAATTGAACTGAATGGCATACCAGCATACTATTATTGCCCAAGAGCATCAGAAGAACATGAACTCTTATCATCTCATCATGGAGCAGCCTCCACGCTCTCTATAGGACTCTTAGTTGATACAGATCTGGGAACATCACCTTCTGACACTTATAGACCACCTCCTGCACCAATTCCATACGATGTGGATTTAGGACATCCTCAAACTTCACCAGCTGCTGAAGATAGCTAATGTGGTCTTATAATGAGAACTCCCTGCTCCGTATAAGAGGAAGGTCTTGATTCAAGGTAGAAAGATGCATGGTTCAATCAGTGACTAAGAGATACTTGGTTTTCGAAATGGCTAGGTCCAGACTTTGCAGCTGTCGATAGAGATGTTCTGGCCAGAATTGCATATTCTAAATTATTTGATTGGGTTGTGGGCAAGACAATTTGTTCTCCTTATGACAGATAGATTGCATTCGAAGATGGATGATCTTTTATAGACTGTGAATTCTGCCATTGACCTCCATAACAAGATGATTAAAAATGTGTACCTGATATTAAAACAGAAATGAACTGGACAGTCCCAGAGATCGAAGGTAACTTAGCTGAGCAAATTGAAGATGCTGGAAACTGCACTCTAAGGGGGAGGCTGCAAGACAAGCTCAGGTAAAAGCTGATGAAAGAAAATGAGCAGCTAAAAATTGTAAATGAGGATTTGAAGAGAAAATCCAATGCAGCAGAAACTGAGTCTCTACGAGAAAAGCAAGCTGCTCCAGAATTTCAGATTGAGAAGTCAAGGGCACAGATTAGAGGGTTTGAAGAAGAGAAGAAATGATTGACAACCAAACTACAGGTGGAAGAGAATAAGGTGGAGAGTATTAAAAAGAGCAAGTGACAAGCAACACAAATCGAAGCTTGCCACTGCCAGTGACTCTAATGACGCCGCTGATTCTAAATTCAGGTTAAAAGATTTAAATTTGAGAGTAAATATAATGTTTCTCAATTCAATAGAACCCACCAGTGGGCTTGCTTAGTTTGACAGAACACATCAGCAAGTTAGCATCTAACCAGCATGAATAAGAATCAGTGGGCTCACTTTACCTTGATTGTCCTCTTGTTGATGATCTCCAAGTAAATCAGAGGTAGCAAGTCCAGGTATCAGAAAGGTTGGGGTAACTTAACGATGAGAGCAAGTGAAGAACCTACAGATTGCCTAATTGTTTCCAAGATTACTCACAGTTACGTTCTAGATTTTCAAGAATTCCATAAGCACTGTGGAGTAGGAAAAGTTGTTTCTGGTTATGTTTTAAATGTCAATAAGGAGCTTTAAGACATGCCAATAAACCGCCAAGGCGCCTAATGAAGGTTGTGACCTATATCTAGATGATTTTGGGATGCCCAGTTGCGGCTTCTGAACACAGGGACCTTTTCGAAGAGAAAACAACAACAAATTTCCGCAACAACCTCATCGGTTTCAACAGCAGTTCGTTCCAAGTCAACATCAACAGAAGCCATCAGAATCAATTCCAGCAGATCTCTTCTGAAGACCATTCTAGAGCACAATACCATTTTCCTCTTGCACCCTCCTGTTCTCCTCGTGCTTTTACGTGTTTTGAATTGTGTTTTCAAAATCGTTTTCATCCAAATAACCCTAACTTTAGGGAATTACCCCCAAACTCTTTCTAGGTATAAAATCCCAGTTTTAACATGCTATTTGCTGCCACTTTCCTTCAGGTATGCACTTTCAACGTTTTATTTGATTTTTAACTATTTTTTGTGTTTTTCTTGATTTTCAATAAGCATGAATAAACTTCATAATTCCAAATCATGGAATTTATGGAATCAACTCATGCGAAATTAATTAGGGCTTTGGTGGGGGCCCGACATTCATGATACCTTCTTCAATACTGTTTACTTGATATGTTGATTTTTTATTCTTCTTGATGAAATACTTGAATTCACTTAATATTTATTGTTGAGATGCTCTTGTTTCCTATAGAGGAGTACTAGCTTGCTATCCAGGTGCGCTCTCTTCTCATCTATTTTTTTAGAACTCTATGGGCTTGTATGTCATTGATGACCATATCCATATTTGACGTGATTCTTGGATGTCTGGATATATGCTTGATTTGCTTGAATAAAACAAATGTTGTGTGCTACGTTTCTACACTAACTCTTATGTTTTATGATAGCGCTTGAAGAGCGGTTCAGGTACACACCCTAACTCTCCTTTATTGCAATTTGATTGTGTTTGGCATGCCACTCTTTAAAATCACCTAGCCTATTTAAGTATCTATAATTAACTGATTAATTGTCACACTTCCCTTAACTTTTTCAATAGAGACCTTTGTAGGGCTTAGAGGGGTGCTACCTTTTAAAGGTACCTTCCCAATAAGTAACCTGATCCCCGGACCTAGACTCGGGTTTTTCAAAGACATGCCTTTTCCAAAAATTATGGAGTCACATTTTAGGGTTTTTCTTTCTTGTTTTATTTTCCCTTTAAAATAAAAATAAAATAAGTGGCGACTCCGACTTTTCTAAAAATTAAATTTTCACAAATAAAAAGCGAGTCTCGCCGATCGAGTGGGGGCGCACGTGAAAAATGCGGGTCCACACATATAACATGAAATAAGATTAAAAAAAATAGAATAACATATCCTATTATATACTTAATTGATGATGGGATAGGATCATATATTATGTTTTTGATTAACCAAACATAGAATAAGATAAATTATAAGATGACCTATTAAATCTCTTTTTTTTATCCCTCTATATTGAATGTAATAATCCTAAGTTAAGATATGGGATATGCGTATCCCATGAATCACAAATTTATTCCTATCATAAGTTTTCTTTGCTTTTTTTTTTCAATTTTTTTGACTCATTTGAAAAAAAATAATAATTCAAATCTCATTAAAATGATATAGAAGGAAATATAACGTAAAGAAATCTATACCAAGTAGGGCCAAAACTTTCTACCTATATCTTCTCAAGCAAAACCTCTCTCCATTCCTAAAAGAAAGTTGTGCCATCCTAAGCGTTTTTGTGCAACCCCTATCTTAAAAATCTTAAGGTGGGAAGTAAGTGGATGGACTTTCAAAGCAATATTGAAGAGCACATTCTACATCAGGAGCAATATCTCCAACTGGATCATTTGGACCCACCAATACTAATAGCCATCTAGTACTTCTATGCACCTAGTGCTTTTAGAACCACACTGGAGATCAAACTGTAAAAGAGGCCAGGTTGTTTTGAGGTGTTACCATCTAATTTAAGATTAATTAAGCAACAAACTATAGAAGAGGAAACTATCTTGAATCTCTAAAACATAACCTAATGAAATAAAAAGTAGCTAAGCTTCAAACTCTATCGGTTATTTCCTACCACAACCATCTTCAACTCTTGATACTAACCAGAGAAATAATTCAAGAAAAATCCGAGTCCTTGAGAAAACTAATGAAAAGAAATCCTCTCAAACAAAGGAAAACATAGCACCATGTTTTGAGTAGGAAATTGTAACCTAGAAAATAGTTGGCCATAAACCCATAATTCCTATCGTATAATGTCTAAAGTGCCTATAGTTTAATTAGAGCGGTATCAAAAGCTAAAGACCCCTATTTGGAAATTAGCTTACCAAAATGCCTCATTCCTAATGATCTATAATAACCAAATGTCCAACATTTAAACTAGAAATCAATATCGAAAATAAGGGCATATCACAAGTTCAATTACAAGTAGCAACTAAATGAACCATTAGCATCTAGTTGTGGGTCCAAAACTTTACAGCCTAGGATGGTTGTAATAGTTTAAATCTAGTAGAGGCCACCAAAAGAAAAATGGGTAAAAGAACAAAGTCCCATGTTTTTCATCACTTTACTAGAAACATTTCATTGTACAATAATGAACACTACCTTTTTTTTTTTTGTTAGAATAAATGTGGACCCACATCATATTAACCATTGTTTAGGATTTAGCTATCCATATATATATATATGATTTCTATTTGATCTAGAGTATGGGTCACCTCATGTGTAGAGCCCAGAGCCATAATGGGTCTTAGATGATGGGTCTAAGACTCACGAGGCCCAATAGTCCAAAGGGTATGGTCCCTAAGGCATAGAGGGTATAAATATAAGACTAAGTGTCTGTTATTTGGATTACATCTTTTGAATAGAACATAACCGCTCTCTCCCTTTCCCATTGCCTGAGAGAATACAGATAAAGGTAGTGCCCTCTATAGCCTAAGAAGATCCATACCTCTTCATCAAGTGCATAATGGATTCAGGTTGGTTCCTTATCTAGTGATTTAGGTTGGTTTCCTATTTGGTGAATAAGGCATGTTGTTGAAAGCTTGATATATATATATATATATATATATGTCCTGTATCTGTGTGTTTGGTGTTAATGGAGAATATAGAAATTCTAACAAATGCCCAATAGTCCAAAAGGTATGGGCCCTAAGGCATAGAGGGTATAAATATAAGACTAAGTGTCTGTTCTTTGGATTACATCTTTTGAATAGAACAGAACCGCTCTCTCCCATTCCCATTGCCTGAGAGAATACAGATAAAGGTGGTGCCCTCTACAGCCTAAGAAGATCCATACCTTGTTCAAAACGAAAAGCAAAATGGACTCAACATCTTCTATATCTGCAAATGTCAATAACATTCCTATACTTAATGGCACAAACTTCAAGAAATGGAAAGAGCATGTTATAATTGTGCTCGGGTGCATGGATTTAGACTATGCATTAAGAGAGGATCGCCCTCCAGATCTTACTAATGCCAACACTGCTGAGCAAAGGTCTACTATGGAAAAATGGGAGCCATCCAATCGCATGAGTCTAATGATAATGAAGTACTCAATTTTAGAAGCTATAAGGGGTGCAATACCTAAGGAAACCCGAGCCAAGGCATTCTTGGACCAGATAGAAAACCAATTCGTTGCAAACGAAAAGGTTGAGACAAGCACTATTCTTAGTAAGCTTGTCTCCATGCAGTACAAAGGGAAAGAGAATATAAGGGAGTACATTATGGAAATGTCTAATCTTGTGACTAGACTCAAGACACTAAAGTTAGAGTTGTCGGAAGACATACTCATGCACTTGGTCTTGATATCTCTGCCTACACAATTTAGTCCATTCAAAATCAGTTACAATACACAAAAGGAAAAATGGATTTTAAATGAGCTTATTGCTCAATGTGTACAAGAGGAAGAGATATTGAAACAAGAGAAGATAGAAAGTGCTCACTTGGCTTCCACATCTCAGGGATTTGGTACCAATAAGAAAAGAAAGAGGGATAATAAAGGAAAACAAACTGCAGTTTCTGAGACATCAAAGCAGAAGGTGCAGAAGAAACAAGATAAGGAGATCACTTGTTTCTTTTGCAAAAAGACTGGTCATATGAAGATGACATGTACCAAATACGCTGCTTGGCGTGAAAAGAAAGGTACACTTCTCAACTTTGTTTGTTCAGAAATTAATTTAGTTGTAGTGCCTACTAACACTTGGTGGATAGATACGGGTGCAACTACTCACATAAGTGTCACTATGCAAGGTTGCCTAAGGAGTCGAATGCCAACTGATGGTGAAAGATACATCTATGTGGGAAATGGAAACAAGGCTGCAGTCAAGGCTATTGGTCTTTTTAGATTACAGTTAGACTCTAGATGTACTTTGGATTTGGAAGAGACTTTTGTAGTATCATCGTTTAGACGAAATTTAATTTTTGTTTCATGTATGGACAAATTTGGATATTGTTGTTCATTTAGAAATGGAATGGTTAGTCTTTATCTAAATTCAAATGTTATTGGTATAGGTAATCTAACAGACAAATTATACAAATTGAACATAAAGGCCACTAATGGAAATGAAACCTTGCATTCAAGTAATTATGACATTAAGTAAAAATTAATAAATGAGAATTCATCAATGTTATGGCACAGGTGTTTAGGTCATATTTCAAATCAACGTATTCAAAGGCTTGTGTCAAAAGGAATTCTTGATACACTTGATTTATCAGACTTTCAAGTCTCTATAGAGTGCATTAAGGGTAAACAAACAAATATGAGGAAAAATGATGTCAATAGGTGCAGTGACGTCTTGGAATTGATACATGCGGACATTTGTGGTCCATTTCCTACTTCTTCTTGGAATGGACAACAATATTTTATCACTTTCATTAACGATTACTCACGCTATGGCTATCTTTATTTGATTCATGAAAAGTCTCAGTCATTTGATGTGTTCAAGAATTTTAAAGCTGAAGTTGAGAACCAACTAAAAAAGAAAATAAAAGTCGTCAGATCTGACCGTGGAGGTGAATATTATGGTAGATATGACGGATCCGGTGAACAACGTCCAGGGCCATTCGCCAAATATTTGATGAAGTGTGGTATCGTTCCTCAGTACACCATGTTAGGGACTTCAAGCCAAAATGTTGTAGCTGAGAGGCGAAACTGTACTCCTAAGGATATGGTAAGAAGAATGATCAGTTATTCCACCTTACTAGAATCACTTTGGGGTGAAGCCATCAAAATTGTAGTTTACATTTTGAATCGAGTACCAAGCAAAGCAGTAGCCAAAACCCCATATGAGTTATGGACTAGCAAGAAACCTAGTATTAGGCACTTGCATGTCTGGGGTTGTCCAGCTGAAGCTAGGCCTTACAAGCCAAATGAAAAGAAATTGGACTCCAGAACAGTGAGCTGCTACTTTGTAGGGTATTTTGAAAGGTCAAGAGGCTTCAAATTTTATGACCCCTCAACTAGATCCTTCTTGGAAACGGGCAATGCTAATTTCATTGAGGATGTTGAGTTAAGTGGGAGAGAACCATTAAGAAAGGTGGTCTTTGAAGAGGAATCTGTTAGTATTCCTATTATTACGACTGGACATGGTCATATTATGTTTGATGACACTATTCAGAATGTACAGTCGATAACAAAAATTCAAGACACACCTGAGATTCCTCCTGCTCAAGTTATGGAATCGATTCAAGTTCATGAAAAGGTAACTCAACAACCTCAAGAACCTTAAGTACAAGTGCCACTGGGAAGATCCACTAGAGAAAGGAGAAGCACAATTTCAGATGATTATGTTGCATATCTCTAAGAACATGAGTTTGACATGGGTTTGGAAGACAATCCAATTTCAGTTAGTCAAGTCAAACAAAGTTCTGACTCTGAAAAGTGGATAGAAGCCATGAAGGATGAGATGAAATCAATGAAAGACAATGGTGTTTAGGACCTAGTAGAGTTGCCTGAAGGTGTAAAACCAATTGGTTGTAAATGGATTTTTAAGACCAAGCGGGATTCAAAAGGCAACATTGTTAGGTATAAGGCACGCCTAGCCGCAAAAGGTTTCATTCAAAAGCAAGACATTGATTATAAGGAGACCTTTTCACCAGTTTCGTCAAAGGACTCCTTTAGAATCATCATGGCACTTGTAACTCATTATGATTTAGAGTTGCATCAAATGGACGTAAAACTGCGTTTCTTCATGGTAACATTGATAAAACTATATACATGGTGCAACCGGAGAACTTTGAGTCTAATGATTCAAAGCAACTTGTATGCAGATTAAAAAGGTCCATATATGGTTTAAAGCAAGCATCCCGACAATGGTACTGGAAGTTTGATCAGGTGATCACTTCATTTGGTTTTAAGGAGAACACCGTTGATTAATGCATATACCTCAAATTTAGTGGGAGCATATTCATTATCTTGGTGCTATATGTTGATGATATTCTACTTGCAAGTAGTGATGTGGGACTTTTGCATGAAACCAAGCGATTTCTATCTAGTAAATTTGATATGAAGGATCTTGGTGATGCATCTTTTGTGCTGGGTATACAGATCTATAGGGATCGTTCAAGAGGTATACTTGGGCTATCACAAAAGGCCTACATCGATAAAGTTTTGAGTAGATTTGGCATGAGCAATTGTGTACCAAGAGACACGTCTGTGGCAAAAGGTGATAAATTTAGTTTGCACCAATGTCTGAAAAATGAACTTAAGAAGAAGGATATGGAGAGGTTTCCCTATGCCTCGGCAATAGGAAGTCTCATGTATGCACAAGTTTGTACGCTTCCGGATATTATGTACATTGTTGGAATGTTAGGCAGATGTTTGAGTAACCCAAGTATGGATCACTGGAAAAAGGCAAAACGGGTTATGCGATACTTACAAAGAACTAAAGATTATATGCTCACATACCGTGGATCCAGTCATTTAGAGATCGTGGGATATTCGGGCTCCGATTTCACGGGATGTCTTGACAGCAGGAGATAGGCTACATCTTCATGTTGGTTGGAGGGACAGTTTCATGGAAAAGTGTTAAACAAACACTTATTGCTTCTTCCACCATGGTGGTAGAATTCATAGCTTGCTACGAGGCATCAAACCATGGGATATGGTTGCAGAATTTTATCACTCAGTTGCGAATTGTTGATGAGATTGAGAAACCATTGAGAATCAATTGTGATAATAAAGCTGCAGAATTGTATTCTAAGAACATCCGAAGTTCGTCAAAGCCCAAACACATTGACATCAAGTTCTTGGTTGTGAAAGAAAGAGTTCAAAGTCTTCAAGTATCGATTGAACACATAAGCACAAACTCCATGATTGCGGATCCGCTCATTAAGGGTTTGCTACCCAAAGTATATCATGAGTATGTCACACATATGGGTGTTGTACACATTGATGATGTGCTAGTATAGTGGGAGTTTGCATTTAGATTTTGTGTTTGTTTTCTTGATGTGATATTATGTTGTGTTATCTGTACAGACCTTGATTTTAAAAGACTATTGTGCTTGAATACTCTAAATTGAAATAATGACTTTCAGAAGCAGTTTAACATCAAGTGTTGAAAGTGGAATTTGACTATTTTTAGTCATAAAGTATGACCAATTAGAAATAGACATATTAAAGATCGCATTCTATGTAATTTCCATGCTACACATCCATACTTGATCCATGTTGCTAATTTTGTTAATGTTGTGATCATTGATGGGTTTAGTTATAATTATGATTAATGAAGACCGCTTTGATCCTATATTAGCATAATTAGTAGACCGAATTGTTTAAGGATATTTGAATAGGATAGCAAAGATGAGCTCAATGAAGTATTATCATGAATGTTGTTGGCTAATATATGTGATCCAAGTGGGAGATTGTTAGAATAAATGTGGACCCATATCATATTAACCATTGTTCAGGATTTAGCTATCCATATATATATATATATATATATATATATATGATTTTTATTTGATATACAGTGTGGGACACCTCATGTGTAGAGCCCAAAGCCATAACCGGTCTTAGATGATGGGCCTAAGACTCGCGAGACCCAATAGTCCAAAGGGTATGGTCCCTAAGGCATAGAGGGTATAAATATAAGACTAAGTGTCTGTTCTTTGCATTACATCTTTTGAATAGAACATAACCGCTCTCTCCCTCTCCCATTGCCTAAGAGAATATAGATAAAGGTGGTGCCCTCTACAACCTAAGAAGATCTATACCTCTTCATCAAGCGCATAATGGATTCAGGTTGGTTCCCTATCTGGTGAATAAGGCATGTTGTTGAATGCTTGATATATATATATATATATATATATATATATATATCTTGTATTTGTGTGCTTGGTGTTAATGGAGAATATAGAAATTCTAACATTTTTTACCTACTTACTTATCTTCATGGGGTTGGGGGTGCTTGGGCTTTACACATTCTAGTTATTAAAGAAAGGCAACATAGGAACTTCATTTCTAGTGCCACCCTTTAAAGCGTAAGTAGCCAGAGCTAGTGGTAATTTTCTCCTACATGACATAACATAATAATAACAGTAAGTAAACCTCAACAAAACAAAATTATAAAAATCTATTTATTGATTATTCTAAAACAAAAGTAACATGGGAACCAGAACCTTTACAAAGAGCAAAATGTGCTTGAGATGTTTCAAGTTCTTACTGGGCATTATAACAGCAGGCTAAAGACTATAGTGGACTATTGTAGTGTTAATAAGTTAGACTTAAAGATGAGTAAACTAATGAGAATCAAGATTCATCTCAGAGTAACAGAGAAGCAATTTATTATTACATGTTACAATCTTGCTGTAAGTGTTATACTACTATCAATTAAATAATTCCTTTATATATATATATATCAAAATATTAAGAATTAATTTATGAACAATAAATTAATAAGTCTCTGAAGGAAAATAAAATTTGTCAAAATACAATTGAATAGTCAAATTACAAAAATGGTATTTGTTAGTATTTAAAACATGTGTCTTTCGCCTATAAAAACATATACAACAACTGATGCTTGAAGATCACGGTCCACCTTTTAAGTGAGCATGAAAAATCCTTCTTATCTGCAATTTACAACAAGATTTTGCCACAAAAGAAAAAGAAAAAGAAAATTTGCTCACATAAAAAACTAATGAAACAAACTAGAATGTGCATCTTTGAAAGAATGTGAAACTAGAAATTCTCTTAGTGATCTTTCTTCTAAATCAAACATTACAATGTGACTAGGTAGAGACCAATTTATTGAGAATTCTGATGCAAAACTAGTTGGATCCATCATGAAACGATCTGACTCATCCAGGGTTCCTTTCTCTTCACTTGTAACAAACACACACCCCACACCCCCCCCAAAAACCAAAATTAGAATGTTGCATCAAATAAATCTTTAGTAAACTGATAGCAAAACAAGATAAGGTTTTCTAACAAAATAGATGAAGTTAAAACCTTGGTGAGCAATCTAAGAAACGCATGGGCAAGGCATGATGCAAGGTGGAGTAGTATATCAATTTTCCAAGTAAGGTTTTAATCCTTAAATTAATATTTTATATTCGTTAATTAGTTTTAAACACTTTAGACATTCTTTGGAAGATCTCAATCTAGATTAGGGTTTGTTAAATTAAATTTTAGATCAAAAGACTAGAAATTTATGAATGTGGATTAAGTTATGACGAAAATAGGAAAATTTAGAAATTTTCAATTGAATAGAAAAAAATCAATGGAAGAAAAGAAATTTAGATTTAGAAAATAAATAAATAAATCGTTTGTGGAGGCTTTAGATTGGAAAAAAAAACTTGTAGATATATGTACTATGTGAAAAATAAATAAATAAATAAATAAATATAATGAGAGGTGTGTAAGTGGCTCTCTACAATGTTGTGGGATTAAAAAGAAAAAAAAAAAGGATGACGCATGTGTTGGCAAGGTGTTGACTTAGGAATTGGAAAAGATTGTATATGTGAATGTATTATTATAATAATAAATAATGAGAAGAAACATGAGGCTTACTGTTTTATTCTTAGGGCTTTGTGCGTGTAATGAAGATAAGAGGGCAATGGGTTGGTTATGTATTGGATTTGAAAATTAATAAAAATAATTATATTTAGTTTTCAGCTAACAAATGGAATATTAGTAATAATAATAGTTTAATGCAATAAATAGAAAAATAATATATTTTTTAGAATTTAGTTTAAAAATAATAACAATAAATTAATGGAATTTGGGGAGTAAATTTTGGAAAGAACCCAATTTTTTAGAAGAATTTAAAAACTCACATGTGAAATTATTATTGATTAAGAAGTTAAAAATAATAGGTGAAATACTATAGAAAATTATTAGGGTTCTCAAACCTATAAATAGTTAATAGTTGTCTTTCTTTGTTAGGTTTGAAATAGGTTCTTTGAGACGAAATTCTTTAGGATTAAATACTTTAAGGTTTTTTAGTGTTTCTTCAAGGTAAGGGAAATTAATGCAGATTTTGTAAAAGAAAATAATTTTCTTTTTATATTGTATTTTGAAATGTGTAAAAATATTATTTTTATCTTTATGCATAGATCAAATATATGTTTTGTATGAAAAATATATTTGAACATTTTCTTTGTTTGTGAAAAATGAAAAATTGTGGAGATATGATGTTTTGTTTTATAAGTTTGAATTAATAAAATTAAGTGTTTGACTCTGATTTGTATTGCCCTAGTCAACAGGTTATAATAGTTTATATTATATGGCCCTAGTCAACGGGTTACAATAGTTAACCTTATAGCCCTAGTCAACAGGTTATAATAGTTGACCTTATGACCCTAGTCAACGGGTTATAATTATTGACCTTTGGGTTTTATTTATCTTAAATAGAACAAATTTGAAACTAGTCACTCATTTGTGAAGTCCCACCTAATTGGGCACCATTTGTTATTTGATAACCAGAGTAAAGATATTTTGAATGTATTTAATTTGGTTTTAATGTAAAATTGTTTTGAAATAGATATGAGAAAGTTGTTGAAAAGTTTTGAAAGTACCAACATGTTTAACTCAAAATTTTTTATGAAAATAATTATATGTTATATCTCCAGTTTGAAATTATAATTGAAAATGTTTGATCCATGAAACTATATTGGTGTTCCTTATTGAACTTTAAGTCCATGGCCCTTCATTGATAATTTTTCAAGTACTCTTAGTTCGGGTGAGGAATAATGGTTGGGCTAGAGAATTTTTCTTTGTTAAGATTTTAATTCAAAATTTATTTTGGACATTGTTTAGATGTTAAAATTTAATTTTTGTTTGAATTATTTGAGTTTGGAGTTATTTAGACAATAACACTTGAGTTCATGTGTTAGTTTTTAAAGTTGAGAATTGGGGATTATAGAATTTATTTATTTTACTACTCTAAACAAGAATTTGGTAATTGGTAATTTTCAATTACAAGATGAATGTTTGTGTTGTTTCCACTTTGAGCTTTCAGGCTTAATGTGTGAAATGACCGTTATGCCCTTGGAGTAGGTTTTAGGGCATGACAAAGTGGTATCAGAGCACTAACTTATGATCTTGTTGGGAACTGGTTTTAGTTTACTTTGGGGATAGATGAGTGACGTATTAGCTTAAGTTTTAGTTTTGTCTTATATAAATTCCTATTCTTCCTTATGAATCTAAACTGTCTAATTGGTTTCTTAGTAACTAATTTAGTCATGCCTAATGCTTTATAGGACAACATGCCACTAAGAAAACTAACATCTTCCCAAAATAGTAAGACTAATAATGATATACCTCCTCCACTTGAGGGTTTGTCTCCCATGAATGTAGAAAGGCTTTATAGGTATCTTGAGACTTTGGCTAATTTGGTTGAGCGTTAGGCTACAACTGTTGAGACTCAAGCTCTTGGAAAATCCTCATCTTCTAGGGACAGCTCCTTTAATGACTTTAAGAAGTTGGGTCCTCCTTAGTTTTCTGGTACTTCAGACCTAACAAAAGCAGAAGTTTGGATTCTTAAGATAGAGAAATTCTTTGATGTTATAGATTGCTCTGAGGAGCAAAAAGCCTCTTATGCAGCATTTATGTTAGATAAAGAGGTAGATCATTGGTGGCGTATAACCAAAAGGCTTTTAAAGGATCAGGAACTTATAGTTTGAAGATAGTTTAAGGAGGCATTTTACAAAAAGTACTTCCTTAACAGTGTTAAACGACAAAAAGTGGGAGAGTTTGTTCATTTGGAACATGGGGATATGATGGTGGCCCAGTATGAGGCCAAATTTACAGAGTCATCACGTTTTGCTTTATAGTTGCTTGCTACAAAGGAGGAAAAGGCATTAAAGTTTTAGATGGATTGAAACCCTATCTAAAGAACAAAATATCTATTTTGAAGCTTAGTGTTTAATTAGAGGTTGTAAATAAATCCCTTATAGCGGAGAAGGATAATAAGGAGCTTCAGTAGTACAGAGAGAAACAAAGGAAGATGAGTAGGAGTGATGGTGCCCATGATAACCAAGCACCCAAAAGGTTTGTTTCAACTGAGAGTTAGAATAAAGAGGAATTAATGCAAAATTTAGATGTGACTTGTTCTATTTGTGGTAAAAAACACTGGGGGGTAAGCCTTGTTATAAAGAGTCTGGAGCTTGCTTTGGTTGTGGGAAGCATGGACATATGATTCGGGATTGTCCAAAGAATAAGAAGTTTATAATTGGGAAGCTTAAGGAGGAGAATAAGGAGTATAAATAGAAACCTAGAGTTCAAGAGCGAGTGTTTGCTATGACTCATCAAGATGCTCAAGCCACTTCTAATATGGTGATAGGTATTATTCAAATTTACACTTTAAATGCTAGAA
>JAJJMF010025644.1:0-21554 GCA_022058775.1 Vitis hybrid cultivar | reverse complement strand
AGACTGGTCCATCTTATTGACGAACATAGAAAAGAAGAAATAACAATGAAAAGTTGGGATCTTACAATTATTTAAATTTCAAATGATGATTTTTAGTAGTGAATTTTGTGTTTACACTCTTCATCCAGACCAAAGCCAATCAAGCATCAATGAATGTAACTAGATTTTCTTACATGCAATACAAGATCTTCACATGGTTTTGTCAATTTGTTAGGCTTTGATATAAATCTGCTTGCTTTATGATCATTGGCATATGCTTCACTACGTTGTTTTTAATTGGAAAAACTTCATAGTTTTGTTATATCCATTGATCTCAGAACTCAATGGTGTTAATTCTAGTAAGAACTCCTAACATGTTGGATGCAACAAGCCTATCTTAGGACAACCTTCTATTCTATAGAGATATTGGATGTCATTGTTGGTTTTGACTACAGGGATGAAGCAACTAGGACAACATCCAAGTACAAACCATAAGGTAGCTATAAGCAATTTCTCAATGCAAATGAGATCAAGGAGAAGAGACTGTAATAAGTACGAATGCTAAGAAACAAAATAGATCATGATTAGAATTCTTCCAAAAAAAAATAGAGAAAAAAAATGAAAAATATTGGAGAAAGCATTTCACACGATCTTGCTTTGGATATTGAAATGAAAAACAATAGAGTCCCAACACTTCACAAAACCTAAAAAACTCCAATGAAAAGCTACAGCATTTCACATGATCTTGCTTAAAATATTGAAAGATCGTGACCTTCTCTCAAAAGAAGTCCTTCAATATATATGGATTAAGGGTTTTCCTCCCTCCTTTAGAGAAAATAGGGTTAGACCATAGGGTAGGGCAGGGCAAATGAAAGAGAAAACAAATCAGGGTTTCGATTAAAAGAAAAGGAAACCCATTGGAATCTCAGAATGCAAATCTTACCCCACTTCCAGTTGGTAGCTAGACTTTTCACTTGAGCTATTCCTCTAATCTCGACTACATCGACTGAATCTTTCGCTTTTGAAATGAAAACCTCCAGATCTCAGTTCGTTTCTGGTTACTTCATGGAAGTGAAGGCCAAATAGCTCTATCTATGGAGCACTAGTGCATCATTGGGAAGTGAAGCTTAGAGTGTATGCTCTCAAATATTCCTACCACCATGAGATTCCAAGACTTTTGGAGGGAAATCCTGTAGAAGGAATGAAACTTTTAGCTAAATATATTCACTGTGTAACATAATGGCACTTTTAAGAAGTGATGAGGATAAAAAAAAAAATTATATATATCAATGACACCTTTCAGAAGAGCCAAGGATGCAAAAAAATGACGCTTAAAATAAGCGCCAAGATTTTTAACCTCTACCGTTCCATGACACTTGTAGAGCGCAATAGTAAAGGAGCGTCAACGTCTAGGCATGATAAGCTAAATAAAGAAACTTTTCTAATAGCATCCAGAAAGAAAACGTCATTGTTTTTGTGTTTTTTTTTTTTTTTTTTTGTTTAGAAGTGCTAGTGATTATATTTGCATCCTTCAAATATCGTTACACATCTACTTAAATTTTAAAAAATTTAGGATAAAAATGGCATTCTCTTTTAAAGTTAACATTATGTGGAACTATACTTTAACATCCTTAAGGTTGTGTTTGGTTCCCAGAAAATAATAAGGAAATAAAAAATATATAAAGAAAAATGATTTTTTTCATATTTGGTTGTCCTATGAAAAATATAGAAGAAAATCAAATATAATTAAAATTTATGTATGTTAAATTATTTAAATCTTTATATCGATGAGTTAAAAAAAATAAAATTAGTTTAAAGTAACAAATAAAAATAATTTATCGACTTTTAATTTATTTTTTATTTTTCTTCACTTTTTCTTTCCTTCTACTTTTCCTTTATATTTTCTTTCCTTTGTATTTTCCCTCAAATTTTCCAGGAACCAAATATAACCTAAGGGAATCTAGAATATTCTAAACATTCTTAAAGGTGTCCATAGCTAAACTTTTGAACACCATTAAAACGTGAAAAACTATATTTTGGACATATTTTAGATGTCGAATCTTACTTTCAAGTTTGAATGCCATGAAATTGTTTCAAGATTGGGAACAACAGGACCAACTCATCATGTCATGGATCCTTGCATCCATATCAGATGCTCTTCTAACATGTATGGTAAATTGTGATACTTCAGCTCAGGTATAGAGGACTCTTGAACAACATTTTGCCACTGAAGTACGAGCCAAAATAACTCACTTCAAGACTCAACTTCACAACACAAAGAAATGTGACCCATCCATAAGTGACTACTTTCTCAAGATCAGAAACATTGTTGATCACATTGCACTAGTTGGCCATAATCTTTCTGATAAAGACCATATAGATGCAGTCTTTGAAGAATTACATCAAGAATATGGAACCTTCATCATCTCACTAAGCTCAACAATTGACCCATATACAGTTGAAAAGATTGAAGCACTCCTTCTTGCCCAAGAAGCTTGTATTGAGAAAAACATCAAGATTCATGAATTCTCCAATGATACTCGGGTTTTTAATGACATGTCAAATTCAGATATTAGAAAAGTTTTCATAAAATTGTTAATCAAATGGTAAATAAAAAATAAAAAATTGTGAAGATCCACATCTTAATTGAGAGAGATTTTAGAAAAGTTAGTTAAAAGTGAATAGTTTAAAAATCTTGCCATGTCATATGTAAAGAGTAGGAATTAAAAAAAATATTAAATAATTGAGATTAGGTTTTGAAATTTTGAATATTAAGTATATTGTGCTAATTAATTTAATAATTATTAGAGAATTATGGAGAAAAACTTGGTTAAAATTTATATTATATTGAATTGTTATAATGAATAATTAAAAAGAAATTGAATTTAATTCTAAAACGAATCAATTTAACTCTTATACTTGGAATTAAACCTTATAGGATTATAAAACATCAAATAGAATTGAATTGAAATTAAGTTTAGATTAAATTATGATATATGAATTTAATAAAATGTATAAAAGGGTAAATTAATTAAATATGAATTTAATGAATTTAACTTTTGCAATTTTGATTCAATTGAGGAATTTGACAAATGAAATAAATTAAATGAAAGTTATACTAAAGGTTGATAATTTGATTATTATATAAATTGAATGACTAAATAATTGATGGAATTAAGTTTTAGAATATTGCTTAATTTTTTGTCGGTAAATAAATATTGGTAAAATTAACGAGTTAAAGGTTATCATGAATCTCAACTTCTTGTATGTTGAAGAATTATTTTATATTTAAGACATTTTATAAAATTGATTTTTATTTTTATTTTTTATTATTTTTAATAGTTAATGGAATCATGTCCTAAATGAATTTCAAAGTAAAAATGCATTAGGTAATTAAATTCAAATTATATTTTTTGAAGAGTAGACTTGTAGTAAATTTAATAAAGAATACAATGGTATTTTTCGTAAGACAGAAAATCATAAGTTGAGTATAATTTATAATTGTGGAATGTGAAATAAAAACTAGTATTTTAATTTATTAAAAAAAAATATGTGTGGTATTTCAAATTTGTTTAATAATAATAATATATGGAAGGAATGGAGAACATAATAGGGGAGTTCGTAGAGAGGAAAGTGTCGTTGGCCTTCGACCGATCGTTTGGTGGCCAAACGACTTTCATTTTGTGTGAGATTTTAGAAGAACACTCTATTCAACATGAGGAACATATGAACGTAGTTAGATTTTGATTTTAACAGTTAGATTTTCTAATTTGAGGTAAGGTGGTTTAATCCTAAAACTTTGATTTAATATTTTATTTTGAAAAAAATTTATATATTGTGTTGTTGGGAGATAATAGATGTTATTTGTATTATTTGAAGTGTGATTATGATTATTGATAATTTTATTTTGTGATTTACATTTTTTTTTTTGAATAATGATAATATTTAAAATGATTTAAATATAGAAAAATAGTTGTATTAAGTGTTAGGAATTATATATTGAGACTGTTGAGAATAAATAAAATTAAAGTATAAATTGTGTTTCATTGATATTTGAATTATTGAGAATTTTCTTTGATATTTGGGATGAGATAATTGAAGAAAAATTGTTATGTTGGTTATTGGAAATTATTAAGCTATTGGGAATAAATAAAATTTATGTGACTAAGGTTTAACCCATGTTTCGATAATATACGAATTATTTGTGAATTTTCTTTGATGTTTGTAGTGATTAAAGTGAAGAAAAATCATTGTGTGAATTATTGAAAATTATAAAACATAATTGGAGTAAATGTAATTATGTCTTGGAAGAAAAAGAAGAATAGAAGAAATGGTTGAATTAGTAACTTTAATTTTATAGGGTACTCAAAACATTTTGTAGACCCCCATTTGGGGCTCATTTTCTACAGCTTACTTTTTGCCAAATGTCACCATCTAGGGGAAGCCACGTGTCACATTTTGACTAGCTGCTAGAGAATCACAATAGTGGAGTTGGAGGAGCAATCAAGGGTGGACACCTGTAAAGGTGATTCTGAGAATCTGCTGGCCGTTAGTGCAAGCTGGGAGGAGCGTCTCTGGCAGAGGTAGTTTTTGCTGGAGATGCTGAGAGAGGGGCAGATGGGGGTAGTGGGAGAGGAGGAGATATTTTTTTGGGGAGGTATCCTGGGTTTTAGGAAGGCTGCAGAGAGCTTTCTCTGGCGAGAGGTTTTGGTTTGGTGATTTTTGACAGAGAGAGCTTTTGGTGAGGGGGAGCTTTTGTTGGGTTGCAGAGAATAGGGAGTTTTGGGTGCTTTTGGGTGGCCGGGAAGAGAAAGGCTAGAGGAACTTTGGTTTGGTTGCTTAGGAAGTTAGTGTGAGCAGAACAGAGGAGAGCAAGGAGATTTTGGAGAGAGTCCTCAGACTGGAGAGGGAAGACGCCTGCTACAAGGAGACGAGGGATTTCCTGGGGGCATTTCCATTTTTCTTTGCTTGTGAGGGAGTTTCTCAAGTATAGACCTTGTTCCTTATTTTTCTCTATCTTGTTACAAATATCTTTGCTTATTTTATGTATGAATCTCGGGCCATAGGATTAGCTTTTACCGATCTTTGGGATGATTATGCTTTGGTTGTCATTGTTATATCATGATTTTCTTCTTGGCTTTATTGAAAAGATCTTGGCTCTATTTTAGCCCCATTGTGAGATGTCTCAAAGTTTGCTACTCTGTTTTTGTGTGAACCCCTGGTCTCTCCACCCTCTTGCAAGCCCATGGATGAAACAATGAAATGGGTCTTAAATCATTGTTTTTCTCGTCTTTGAACTCTGTTTTATAAATGTTCCTTTCACATTTTCCTCTGTTTTGATGGAATGAGTCACGAGAGTGATGTGGTTTGGTTCGGGTTGGTAAGTCTAAGATGATGGCAAGGCTTTGGGTCCATCAACGCCTGTAAGAATGATCAGAATGAAGGACTATGGCCATGTTGTGGAGGCTCAGTGTGACCATGAAGCCTGACGAGAAGTATTTGATGGGAAATACATTGATGTGGTGCATGGTGCAGACATGGTTCCTAGCAAGCACTGCCCTCTTGGAAATGATGATTTTCCGCATTCCCTCGTCTGTCGCAGCTCAAAGATATCATGTGGAGAATTGGTTTCAACTGGTTTGAAGGTAAGAATCATGGGTCCAAACCATGCCTCTGGTGAGAAGAAGAATCTGTATGTCAAGAGTACACCGAGAACTGTTATTTGGATGGAAAGAAGCATGAAGCTGTTGTGGATGTGTATGCCGTTAAAGCCACCATCTCCATCACCCTGGCATGCTGATATACCTTCACCTCAGTCCATTCCCTTTCACTGCTCTCTAACCTAAAGCCCCATGCAAGTGCATCATCGCATTTACTCATCCTTACCTTTCTCTCTCTAAACCCTGTTCCCATATTCACCCAAACCCATTCTCCCCATCACCTTACCACCTTCCAAATTCATGCTTCGTCAAACCCATTCTCATTTCCATTTTATGCCTCCATCATCCACTTCCTCTCACCATCTTCCATCACCTTCATTGGTTCTCATCATACCCATAGCCTTATACCCATTATATCCTCATTCACATGCTCATTATCTCACCACATTTTCTCTCTCCACCCGAGCCCACACTTCATCCACGACATCACGGGTCATTCCTGTTTATATCCACCTCTCATTCCTTGCATTACTCACTGGTTGTCCATTTTCTCACATGTATGAGGTCCCATAATCCTACCAAAGAGCAGAGGAAGCCCAAAACATTGTAAAATCGGCAACCAAGGGTGTGCCTGCAAGTGTGACACGCGGTGGCAGTTTGATGATGAAGAAGCCGACAGTGGGGGCTAAACTGGATCTTCTTGTTGCATCAGGGAAAGCATTCTTCATCATGACACGGTTTAGTTGGCATGGGGTAATCTGCTCGCACAGGAATTGGTAAAAATGTTAGGCGTTTTGCTGCTGCATGGGAGCTTTATTAGACATAATGCAGGCTCGGGTTTCTCCAATGAACGACCTTATCGTCGGTTTGACCTTGAACAGAAGCATGGCCTACGATTCCATTGAACTGCGGTTTGGGTGCATGGGAGCCCTGTCCTTTTCTGTCAGTATATACCAGGCGTGGAAAAGTTGGACGTACCTAGCCACAGCGAGTTGCTGTTATGAGTGTTGTAGCTCTAGTTTTCGGGAAATGGGTGTTAAACCTTAACAATGGTCCACATAGCACCTGAGTACTTGTCTACAGGGAAGTCATCAGAGAGGACAGATGTTTCTGGTTATGGGATTATGCTGCTGGAACTTGCAACAAGTCAACGAGAAATTGACTTTTCACGTTTGAGGAAGAAGAAGATGAATATGATAGAGTGTTTGTTGGAAAGGTTGGCTGGGTAAAGGAAGATGGGATGTCACATGCACATACGTCGGAGTTGATGCTTTATGCCTACAATCTGAGGGCAAGCTGGTCCTATTGAAGAGCTTGAAAGGGTATTAAGATACTTGAAGATGATACCCCAAAAATCTTCAATCATGTATCCTATACATGTCTGACAGTCCCATCAGACTTTACCATGTCATACGGAGCGCTCTGGATTTGAAAGACCTTGGACCCCGACCCTCCGATTTTGGGATAACAGTTATTTCAAGGAACTCTTTAAAGGAGAAAGATCCCGAGATTAAGGCTTATGGTGTAGAACCAGCTGAGAGTGCAATTCTTAATGGAGGAAGGCCCGGTTCACATCTGATCCAAGGAATTGGTACAGAGGAACGCGAAGAATCCAAGAGCAATGTTTGCTTTTTCTTCAGAGCTGTAAATCACATACTCACAGCTCCTTCTCTCGCTTTCTCCATGCATTTCGGTTCAGTGATCTGGTTCCCAGTTAAAAACATCTGGAGAAATGGAGACTAGCTCAGTGCTTCAGCCAGAAGCGGTTTAGTGAGAAACAAGCAGAACGATGGAGGGCGAAGAACCACAGCTTCATGGGGATGATACAGTCAGCTTCAGCTTAAGGCACCCATGAAGTGGAGGATATCAGGCTGATAATCATGGTGATTGCATTACCTATTCAGGTTTCTGTGAAGCACTTCGACAGTTTAATTTAACAGGCCATTGCCATGGACTGAGCGATGAAGAGATAAATGACCCTTGGGTCCAAGCATGGCCTGGGACGGAGCCTCTCACCCCTGCTTGAGCGCACTCTAGTCTTGCAAACCATCACTCCAAAGATTGGCTGCAACTCCAATCTTCGAGGAGCTTCGGTCCGCTCCCTCCTACATTGACTCCAACTCCGCTCCTGGAACAGGATCACCTAGCTCCTCATGCTCGGCCGGAAATGATCATGAGAACAGAAGCTCTTTGGAGTTCTATACTGGAATTTTCGGGCTTGAGAAGTCGAGAATCAAGGGGATATCTAATCAGTCAGGAGCAGGAAATATTGCGACTCTCTGTTCTGGTATCCTACAGCAGCTCAATTATGGATTGGCCGAATGCCAAGTCTTGTTTCAGGCACCCTCTCGTGAGCTTACACAATGGATTGAGAAGGTTATGCGAGCATTTGGCGACTACCTTGGGGTGAGGGTACATGCGTATGTTATTGGGATCAGCGCCCATGAGGACCAGTGTATTCTTCCAAGCAGGTGTTCCTTTAATGGAGCATCAGATTGTCCCCTTTACCATTGTCTTCATCGGCATTAATGTGTGATATTTGCATGGAAGCTGTATCTAGTAAGAACTCCACAAAAACTGGACTGCTGCCACCTTTGATGGGTCACTTGTGAAACTCACGTGTCCTACTCCACTCATGCAAATTTTCAAAAAATAGTTTTCCAGAAAAATCTCCTTTTTACATGGTCTTAAATCTTCATTTTATTTATTTGTTATTACTTCTTGATTTTGAACAAATCCCACTTTAATAAATTATTTCTTACCATTTTTCTATTAGGCATGAATTATTTTATTCTTATTCTTGTTTTTTTTTTATTTATTTATTTTATTTCATTTTATTTTATTCATTTACTTATTTACTTTATTTATTTATTATAGTCATTATCCCTTTTCCTTGACTTTAAATATTGCCTATCTTTTCAATAAAAATTTGTTGTCATTATCTTTGACATGCAATTTTAGCAATTTCCATGATTTTAAAATGCTTTAAAATAAGCAAAGAATAAATTCTGTAATTCCGAGTGATAGAATTTACGGAATTAATTCATGCAAAAATAAACGGGCTTTGGTGGGGGCCCAACATCAAATAAATTTTCTTTAAAATAAAATTGAGTGAAATGACACATGTGCTATTGATGATTTTGTATTCAGTTTAGTGACATATATGCTATATCTTGTGATCATTGTTTTGTACTAATCTCTTTTTCATGATAGCGCGTTGTTGTTTGCTGCTAAGGTACGCATTTTCTCTCACTTTGTCCATCTCTCACGCATGCTTAGATTCTTGGTGTGTAATCATGTTGATATTCATTGATTTTCCTATTGATTGCCATGTCAGTTTCATTTTATTAGTAGAGACCCGACTTTAGGGACTTAGAGGGGTGCTACGGTCTTTACCGTACCTTCCCGATAAGTAACCTGACCCCCGAACCCGATCCGGTTTTTCGTAGATCACCTTTTCCAAAATAAGGAGTCACACTTAGGGTTTTTCTTTCTTATTTTGTTTACCCTTTAAAAATAAAACAAAAATAAGTGGCGACTCCAAGTCATTTTCAAATAATAAATAAAAATCAATTTCTCAAATAAAAATCGAGTTTCCCCATCGAGTGGGAAACGCATTGAGCCGAAATGTGGGGTCCACACATTTCCAAGTTCACAATCTAAAAAGCTCAATCTAATCATTGACATTCAAAATATAAAGTGAAAGAACATTTTTTTTAAAACAATTTTCAAAATAATTGGTTTATGTTGACTTATGCTAGTGTTTTATGAAAGAAAATACTAAATTATTGTAATATCATAAACAATATTTATCTCAATAATTTGAGTCATTACACTCTCAACGGGAAAATAATATATCCAACTCATAAGCAGATTGTTTTGGCACCTCTAGAGAATAAGTTCAGAATTTATTGTAATGCCATCTTCACACATCAAAGATGGACATGGATGAAGACCCTCAATGAAGAACTCAAGGCCATTTACAATACTAACATTGAGTAGTTGCATTTTTCACAAAAGATAGTTTGATCTATCTCATCGTATAGTTAGGACTTGGTTCAGTGATGGAAGTGGTAGTGCATGGTAATTTTGAGAAATTGAAGACGAGGTTCCGATCGAGATTGAGGAGGACGGAACCATTGCCACCATTGTTGAAGAGGTAAAAGTTTCAACAAAGGGCATGGTTGACCATTGCAGCTATTATACCCAAGGAGGAAAATATGGCGATATGTCGACGATATATCGCCGATATATCGTGTATCGGAGGGTATCGACACGATATTTCATGGAGAAATATGGATTGATATTTCGGGATAAATCCTGAGAAATCGGCGATATCTCCCGATATATCGGCGATAAATCATCGATTTTTCTCGATATATCGCATAGTCAATGGAAGTCAAACATGCTACAGTGCCTTCTCCTTTTGCTTTTGAGGGGATTTGAACCTCAAACCAAAAGGTTTGGGGTACACCCCACTTGCCATCCGGGCAAACTTGCCCTTGGTATATATTGTGCACTCAACTTATATATATTTAAACTCATTATATAAAGAAAATATTAAAAGGATATTTTAAAGAGCAAATTAATTATAATTATTTTATAATTAAATGAAAAATTTTCTTTTAATTGATTACCAAAAATACAAAAATTATATAATTTTCTTCATAATGTTTTTCATATCATTAATAATTAATTAAATATTAAAAATTATATATATATATATATATATATATATAATAATTTATTTTATATTTTTTAATACAATTGAATTAAATGAATCATAATTTTAATATTAATATATATTTTAAAATTAGACATATTATAATCAAATATCATAATATTAAATGTAATTTAATAATAAATGTACACTTATAAAATTCATATTTTTATCGATGCATACGATATTATTATCAAATATGATAAATCATGGTATACATATATCAAATTTTTCAATAAAATAACTTTAAAATGTCTATTATACTTCTAATTAAATTGTTATGAGGTTTTTCTTACATTTTCATGAGTTTTTAACAATTTTAAGCTTACCGATTTTTTTTTTCCAAAATATCCGCCGATATATTCGATATATCCATAAAATCGAAGTACTAATATATCCGTGATTACCGATATTTTCATCCTTGATTATATCATGTAAAATAAAAGTACAGTGGTTTTGGAAAATACAATGAAACAGAGTGAGTTTGATTTTTTTTTTTTTTTTTTTAAAAAAATAAAATGTTGAAAAAAAGAAGTAAATAAAGGAAGATATATTAAAAGTCAATTTGACATTACTTTTAATGAAAGTGTTTTTATTGTAAGTGTTTTCTTCTACAACACTTCTGTAAAAAACACTTTTATGAGAATTTAAAAAAGTGATTCTAATAGTATTTTTAATAATATATTGCATAAGTATAAAAACGTTTTTAATAATAATAAATTACTAAAAAAAAAAGATATTTATTACAAAGAAAAAATTATAATAAATAAAAACTTTTATTAAAAAAAATATATATAAATATTTAATTGTTAAAAAAACTCAAAATTATTTTTATGAAAATGAAGTGAAAAAGGAAGAGGAGAGTAAATAGAAAAAAAGAAAGTTAAAGGGAAATGGAGGATAGCGAGAAAATTTATTTTAGGAATATATAAAAAAAAAAAATTTGAAGTATTTTTTTTTTTAAAGAAACACCTCTCAAGTGCTTCTCTGAAAAACACTTCAAAATTTTTTTAAAATTTTCATAAGTGTTTTTCAAAATATTATCAAACATATATATATATTTTTTATCTTAAAAAAATATTTAAGTGTTTTTAGGGCTAAAAACACTTCTAAAAAACATAGCCAAACGGGCTCTAAATTCATATTTCCTTGAATTTATATTTTTATTTTCTCTCTATGAATTTTCCTTTATTTCAAATATAAACTATATTTTAAAAGGTTAGTTTTATTTACTTGCCTTAAGGTTTTTGTTAGATACACTTAATTATCATTTATTTGAAATTTTATTAAATATCTTTCTTATCCTTTTCGTTTCTTAATTTCCAAGTACTCGATAAAATTGACTTGAAGGGAATTAAGCCAAATTCCCAACCTGTGAGAAACAAAAAATAGAGAAAACACATGCCAAAGAAAAACAATCACACGCACAAGACAGTATTTACATGGTTTGGCAATTTGCCTACATCCACGGAGTTGTAGGGATATCACTATTATTATGGAAGAATACAGAGTACATCTTGGGGCTACAATATTTTCTCTCTATATATAACACAACAACCACACCACACTAAAAAACCCTAATTATAAAAGGCGGTTCCACAATGGGCTAAACGGGCCTATCGGCCCAAGCCTTCACTCCATGGACTAAGCCTCAGTAAATCTCCCATTAAAAAACCACGCAATATTATTCGAGTCGGGTCGTCAAACCGGATCAAACAAAACTAGGCTCCACAAAGCCCAACAAATCTCCCACTTGGAGACTAGTTCAATCACCAACATCAAATCGCTATCCTCCAAGAAACAATCCCTTATCCTTGCAACTCATCCTCCTGTCCTCAAGCTAGAAGACCAATTGAAGCTGCGCACAACTTCAACTTCTCAATAGTGACACCCTTAGTGAACATGTCTGCCGGGTTCTTAGATCCACAAATCTTCTCAAGTATTACCAATTTATCTTCAACAAGGTAACAGATAAAGTGGTATTTTTTTTGTATATGCTTCGACTTTGAATGAAAAGCCGAATTTTTGGCAAGAAAAATTGTACTCTGACTGTCACTATGTAGAATGTTCATCTCCTGCTTCTTACCTAATTCATCTAAGAAACCATGTAGTCAAATCATCTCATTTCCAGCTTCAATTGCTGCAACATACTCAGCTTCTGTAGTAGACAAATTAACAATCTTCTATAGATTTGAAGCCCATGATATAGTTGTACCACCTAGAGTAAAAACAAACTCAGTAGTACTCTTTCTACTATCAATATCACCAACAAAATCAGCATCTACATAAACCTACAGTTTCAAACTTACACTTGTGAAGCAAAGACATGTATATAATGAACCCTTCAGATATCTTAGAATCCACTTGACTACCTCTCAATGCTGCTTTCCAAGCCTACTCATGAATTTGCTCACAACTCCCACTACATGTGCAATGTCTGGCCTTGTACACACCATAGCATACATCAAGCTGCCAATAGCTGAGGCATAGGGCACCTTACTCATATGGTCCATTTCTTCTTCTGTCTTCGGTGACTATTCTTTGCTTAGCTTGAAATGACTACCCAAGGGTGTGCTCACTGGTTTAGCTTCATTCATGTTGAACCTGTTGAGAACTTTCTTCACATACTTTGACTGTGAAAGCTTCAATGTACCATTAGCCTTGTCTCTAATGATTCTCATACCAAGGATTTGCTTTGCAGCTCCCAAATCCTTCATCACAAACTGTTTGGATAATTGCTTCTTCAGATTATTAATCTTCTCAATGTCAGACCCTGCAATAAGCATATTATCCACATACAATAGTAATATGATGTAAGAATTGTCAAAAGACTTAACATAGCAACAGTGATCAGCTTCACATCTCTTGAACCCAATTCTATGCATAAAACTGTCAAACTTCTTGTACCACTGTCTAGGAGCTTGTTTAAGGCCATACAAGCTCTTTCTTAGTTTGTAAACTAGATTCTCTTGTCCCTAAACAATGAACCCTTCTGGCTGGATCATGTAAAGGTCTTCCTCCAAGTCACCATGAAGGAATGTTGTCTTCACATCTAACTGCTCAAGATGTAAGTTTTCTGCAGCCACCATTCCCAATACAAGTTTGATTATTGACATCTTCACAACTGGAGAAAATATCTCTGTGTAGTCAATGCCCTCCTTTTGCTAGAACCCTTTAACAACTAATCTGGCCTTGTAACGTTTGCTACCATCATGCTCATTCTTTATTCTGCATACCCACTTGTTGTGCAAAGCCTTCTTTCCTATTGGCAATTCAGTCAGTTCCCATGTCTGATTCCCTAACAAGGAATTCATCTCGTCCTTCATGGCTAACTCCCACTTGCTTGAATTTTCATCTTGCAAGGCTTCATCATAACACTTGAGCTCACCACCATCAATCAACATGAGATAATTTAAAATAGGTGAATAATGCTGTGGAGGTCTAATGTTCCTGGAAGATCTGTAAACTTTAGCTACAGGTGTACTCAGATCTACCTGTGAATTTACATTCTTCTTATCTTCTTCACCCCCTTTTTGGACAGTACTTTCAGTCAATTCATCTAAGTTGCCAAACTCAAATTTCTTTTTATCTATCTCTGTCACATCTGACACTATAGTTGACCTGTCCTTATATATAACCTGTTCATTAAATATCAAATTTCTATTTCTAATGATTTTCCTGTTTATTCATCCCAAAACCTATAGCTAAATTTCTCATCACCATAGCCAATGAAAAAACATATTTTAGACTTTACATCAAGTTTACTACGAGCATCAGAATCAATATGAACATAAAAAAACACAATAAAAAACTTTTAAATGTGAAAACTTACCTCTTTACCGCTCCAAACCTCCTCAGGAAGTTTGAATTCCATGGGAATTGATGGTCCTCGGTTTATCAGGTAAGCTACAGTGCTAACAACATCAGCCCAAAAAGTTTTTGGTAGTCCAGCATGCAACCTCATACTTCTAGCACGCTCATTAAGAGTTTTATTCATGCGCTCAGCCACACCATTCTGTTGTGGTGTCCTAGGAATGGTCTTCTCCATCCTAATTCCCTGTGCAACACAATACTCACTGAACCCTCCATCTATGTACTTTCATCCATTACCTGACCTCAAACATTTTACTTTCAAACTTGTTTCTATCTCAACCATGACCTTCCACTTCTTAAAAGTTTCAAATACATCAGATTTATTTTTCAGAAAATAAACCCATACCTTTCTGCTTGAGTCATCAATAAAAATGATGTAGTACCTTGAACCTCCAAGGGATGCATCCGGAGAAGGCCCCCACAAATCAGTGTGTACTAGTTCCAATTTTTCAGCCTTCGGTGCCCTGCCAGTTTTTAAGAAGCTCACATCTTTTTGCTTTTCTAAGATGCAACTTTCACACATGTCAAAATCAATGGACTTCAATTCTGGTAGTTTTCCTTTTGACAACAGCATCTTCATCTCTTTCTCACTTATGTGACCAAGTCTGCGGTGCCATAGGCTTGTATAAGTCTTTGCATCAGCAACTGCAATTGTGTCTCTTGGACATGAGGTCATAAACAGAGTACTGGTCTTCTTTCCACGAGCCAATACCCTAGCTCCCTTTGTGACCTTCCAAGTATCACCAACAAATAGTATTGCATGTCTTTTATCATCAAGTTGTCCAACAGAAATCATATTCCTCCTCAGGTCAGGAACATGTCGAACCTTCTCTAGTAACCAAACAGACCCATTGGGCAACGATATCCGAACATCTTCCAAACCCACAACATCCAATGCTGAACCATCAGCTAAATACACCTTACCAAAATCACCTGCAACATAATTCTGTATGATTTCTCGGTGTGGAGTGGTATGAAACGAAGCTCCTGAATCCAAAACCCAATCATCAAGTAGACTGTCTACTGCAAGAAGTAATGCATCTTATACCTCTTCTGTTACAGCATTAGCAGAATCATCTCCATTATTCTTCTTAGGACTTTTGCATTGCCTTCTAAAGTGACCTGTTTTCCCACAGTTCCAACATTGTACTTGTTGGCCTAATCTAGATTTGCTTCTGTTCCGATTAGAATTTTTGGATTTTGATCTACCCCGATTTGAATTTCTGTCATTACCTCTGCCTCTTATCTCAAGGTTTAGGGCAGAATCAGATCCTAAGGTTTCACCTGCATCTCTTCGGTGAATCTCCTTAGCCAGAATTAAATCTCGTATATCATTGTACTTGAGCTTTTCCTTTCCCGTAGAATTGCTTACTACCATCCTTCATTGCCTCCCAACTGTTTGGCAAAGAAGGCAAGACGATTAGGGCGCGAATCTCATCATCAAAATCAATTTCTACAGACGACAATTGATTTGTGATTGTATTAAATTCATTCAGATGTTGTGTTACTGATGCATTCTCTACCATCTTCAAATTGAACAATTTCTTCATCAGATGCACCTTATTGTTTGCGGACGACTTTTCATACATACCGGACAAAGCCTTCATAAGATCTGCTATGGTCTTCTCATTTACAACATTGTGTGCAATAGACTTAGACAGAGTTAACCTAATAACTCCTAGAACCTATCTGTTAAGAAGCGCCAATTCCTCAGCCTTCATACTCTCAGGTTTTGTCCCCAAAAGAGGCAGATGCAATTTCCTCCCATAGAGATAATCTTCAATCTGCATCCTCCAATACACAAATTCTATGCCATCAAACTTTTCTATTCCAGACATCTTTCCTACTTCCTCTGCCATTGCTCCCACTTAAACCTAACCCTAGGCTCTGATACCAGTTGAAGGGAATTAAGCCAAATTCCCAACCTGTGAGATCCAAAAAATAGAGAAAACACACTCCAAAGAAAAATAATCACACGCACAAGACAGTATTTAAATGGTTCGGCAATTTGCCTACGTCCACAGAGTTGCAGGGATATCACTATTATCAGGGAAGAATACAGAGTACATCTTGCGGCTACAATATTTTCTCTCTATATATAACACAACAACCACACCACATTAAAAAACCCTAATTACAAAAGGTGGTTCCACAATAGGCTAAACGGGCCTATCGACCCAAGCCTTCGCTCCATGGATTAAGCCTTAGTAAATCTCCCATTAAAAAACCATGCAATATTATTCGGGTCGGGTCGTCAAACCGGATCAAACAAAACTAGGCTCCACAAAGCCTAACAAAATCAACCTTATTATCATCCTTACTTCTTGAACCTTGGCTTAAAACTCCAACTTCACACAACATATGGTATAAATTAAGAAAAGACTTATTAAAAGTAGTAACGTTCTACTTTAGTTTAAAAATGTTAACAAAAATTAGAGGAGAATGAACTAAAATATACTGAATTTAAAATCAAGCTAACATATTAGAAACCGTTTGAAATCTCACGTGATTAAATAGCTTTCTTGTAGTCTGACAAAGGAAAGAAATTACTTGAAAAGAATGGCAAAATCGAACCGCATCTTATGACCTATAATCACATGATTTCCAGACTTAGTGCATCCATTACCAAGAAAGATGACGATCATATCACCTTTTGTAATAATTCAATGCCTCTTTTTGTAAAGCCATATCATAAATATAATGAAATTAAAAGACAAATTAATCAATCAAATAATTAAAATTTAAAATTTACATGGCAGTAGGTGAGGGAATTGTTCAGTTAAGAATGAAGAGAGACCACACTCGAGGAAATATTATTGAGGGCATTGATGTTGACTTCCCATAGTCACACCTAATTAAAAAGGTGATTAAGAAAATAAACAAAAACAACCCAAAAAGAGTGAAAGATATATTGCTAGGAAAGATTGTTCAAAATGATCCCAAGTTATAAAAATGAACTCTTTCATTAAGATACCTTTTTGAATACTTTTATCCTTTTTTGTTTTTTGTTTGCCTTCAAAATTATAATCTTTCCTTTATTTATGTTCTTTTATTTACTTTATCATTTTTTTTTTCTAATTTTTCATTTATTTCTTCTACTTTTTTTTCTCTTCTATGAAGTCTCATTATAACTTCATCTTTAACTTAATCTCTCTCTTACCCCATAATTTCATCTTTAGTTTAGTCATGTCGTATGAAGCTAGTTGTATTTCCCTCCCTAGCTTACTCTCTAAGTTGTTAGTAATCCTCGATCTCAATTCTTTCTCGTAGTCCATTTTTATTTTCATTCAAGGTGTTCATTAAAATTACACAAGGGCTAAATTTAAATTATAAGAGTTAATTTCAATTACATTCCCTCAAGTTTTGGCTTAGATACACCTTACCTCAACTGGGTTGAAATTTCATCAATTATCTCCCTTATTTTAAGTGAAAGGGGAGGTGAGTAAAATTAATAAATGAAAAGGTAAGGGATGTATTTGATGAAATTTCAAATCAATGAGCGAAAGTGTATTTAGCTGAAACATCATGGAAAATGAATTAAATTAACCTTATACAAAACTTAACTGAGATTAAATTCTTGTAAAGTTTCTCACTTAATCTATCATGAGATTAAGTTCAAAATCATAATAGTGATGAGATCTCAAACTTCATATCTTAACACAGTCAAATGAACTTATCTTGATGAGTTTGAAGTCTCAAAATTGTTTTGAGATCCCTAGCTAGAAATAATTGCTAAAGCCCTTAATTTTTTTATTAAAATGTCTGTGAGCTTGATTGAGATCAATTTGGATTACTTTTAGAGATTCTAGAGGAATTTAGAAGAATATATAAAGGAAAAAACTTAGGGAAGATGAAAAGTGTTAGTTAGAGCAGCCTTCTATTGCACCAGAAGAAGTGGGCGCACCCTTCTACTATGCCAAAAGGACTTGACGCATCTGTATAAGTACGCTAGGAAGGAAAATAAAGCAACAAGCCGACCTTTGACTTGAGAGATGGAGAACCCTCTCCCAGACTTAAGTGGCGCATCTTTTAAGTGCGCCAAGGAAAAGAAAGAGTTGTGGCTCAACCCCATCAAGGATTGATAGGCATACTCTGTCCACTAAAGATTAAATGTGTTAGCACATCTCTTATCTCCCTCCGTGAACAAATGGCGCATTTATTTATACATACACTGTAAGCATTGGGCTGCCTATCCGATGGTGCAATTCAAAAGCTGTGGCACGCTTGGTCAACGTATGAGAAGCATCCTCTTGCATCCAACAATCTTGCATGGGTGGGGCACACCCAACCTAAGTGTTCTCGAAGTTTGGATGGTGTTGGAGCTGTTCTTTCCAAACTTCCAGCTTCTTCTTGTCTCACGTTCACCTGCAATGCAAGGTTTACCCGGTGAAGCCCCAGGCAGACCCCTCCGATGGTTAAGTCCGTTGGAGTGTGATAAGCCAACTTCTTTTTAATTTTTCTTCTTAGCTATGTTCTTATACATCTCTTCACTTACCGCCGGGACCGGAGATAAAGGGGGCATTTTCACCACATCACTACCCACTTTGCCACTTTCTCATGGGAGAAACCTTTTGGGCTAACCGCTCCCACCATATTTGGCGTCTAACCCCCTCAACACCTTTCACATAACTTACCATATTTCTTTCTGGGCCAGAGACTCTGTCTAGTCCTCCAAATTCAGCTCTTAATTTTAAATGCTTGGGCCCAGGCCCATTGCTCCAAATCTGTGAGGGGTACCCACAGATGGCTACCACCATACCTTCTACTGCAACCTTATTCATCAGGATGTGAACCAATCATGAAAACAAGGGAAGCAATTGAGAAAAAGGAATGGGGCCTTACAAGATATTTGGTGGAGAATTTGTTCTGCTACCATCTCTGAAAGGATCAAAGGTTGACTAATTTTAGGCTGGCAACCAGTAGTATTCTAGAAATAGAGAAGGGAAATTTGAGGAAGAGTCATCATTTTCCTTCTCAAATTTCCTTGGAGGGGTGTTCTAGAATATAGAATATAGAATATAGAAGATATATTTTTTTATCCCTTGGAGGGGTGTTTTTAGTTTTTCTTCTTGAAATACTTTGCAGGTACAAAACTGTATGAGCTTTTTGTTCATGGAGTTCTATGGGATTCTTCGAAAATGAATGAAATTCAATTTTGAAAGAAGTCTTTTGTTTCTTTGCTAGAGTAATTTTTTTACCTTAAGTTTAATTTCCCTCACATGTTCCACCCATGAAGCACTAATTTACTTTACTGTTGTGGGTTGAAAGGGGTTGTATCCCTTGCAACTCAATTTAGTCCTCAATAGTTTCAAAGGTAGCGGATAGGGAGGTGAAGTTCATGATTGTAGCAAATGCATGCATGTTGTAGCATTCTGAGAGCCCTAAGCTAAGCAACTCCATGAGCATGTTTGTACCTTATATATTTAGCTTCCACTTCCCTTTGAGGTTGAAAATACTAGGTGTTACACAGAAAAACGAAAATAGGCAATAAGAAAATATGAATAATTCATGTGAAAAATCCTAAACAAAAAAACTAAGGATAAAGGAGAAGAAAATTCACTATATTAAAAATTGGTATAAAAATAGAAAGAGACTATTGTATAATCCTAAATCCTATACACTATCGCATATATATATATATATGAGAAAAAAATAAATAAAACAGGTCCATATCACAGGGGCAAGCCTTTGCACCTATAACAAGATCAACATTGAATTAAAGTATAATTTTTCTTCATCGTATATATCATACCACGAATTTTTCAAGTCAAACCAAAAAACAATTCATATCATCAAACTCTAACATTAAAAAAAGATGAAAACAAATCTTTGTATGGTGGTTATGGGAGTAACTTTAAACCTTAAAATTCTCATTCAAGCTTTTCCAAATAAAATATATTAATATTAAGTTTCATTTAAATAATTTATTCTTCCGCTGATATAATATAACGATGAGTTGAAATTTAGACTTATTCAATTTATTTATGTCAAACATTCAAATCTAAAATACATATAACAAAAGATCATGAGAATTTATAATATAAACAATTTTTATGCAAAGGGCCAAATTGTAAAGAATAGAATACTATTTTCAAAAGAGATCCAAATCAAGTCGTTGTTTTTAATAAATAAATAAATAAATTTTTTGTTTCATTTGGAAGATGGTGTTAAAGAGCGACTGAATCAAATAACTTGCTCAACCGGCAAAGCTGAGCTGGTCAACTTGACTTGCTTATATATACGTAATTGGGGGAAAAAATGTCAGATGAGGGGCCGGATTAGGTCACTTGGGGGGTGCCGGATGTAGATGGAAGAAAGAAGTACGTATATAATAATAATAATTGGAGGGTCGACGTTGTCTGTGAGAGCAACTGATGATGACAACCCATGCAGTATTTTTTTCATTCTCATCCATCTTCACGGGACTTCGTCCCTGCCAAATATGACAAATATTATATTGTTATATTGAATATATGTACTAAAAAATAGAAATGGGATGATGCACATGGCCTGACGTGCACGTTATGAATTTGTTTTTGTTGAGGTTAGTTTGTTTGTTTGTTTTTGTTTTTCTGTTGATACGCGTAAAGTCATTTTTTTTTCTCTTTTGGAATTATTTTTTATGAGAAAATTAGAGAAAAAAAAACAAAGATTTAACTATCCATGTCCATGAGAATAAAGAAGAGAAGTTTTACTATATATTAGATTAGGATTATATAAAAGGGTATTTATACTAATTAAGAATATGATATTAATTATAACATATCATATTAAATAAATTATCCAATTTTTTATTATATTAATAGATAAATTGAAGTTTTTATGGTAAATTTAGATTATTTGATATCAATAATATTATAACGTTTAAAAATTAATTTTAATTACTAAGTTGTGTTTGTATTTGGATCCTTCAAAAATATATGGTCAGAGCCATCTCCATCTTTTCACTTCTTGTGCTGCAGAATGGGATTGGCTAATGTTAACCCCCTTCAAATCTAATTATTCATGACACGAACGAGCCATTGTCATGAAAGGGGGACCAGGGACCTCAGCACCCTTGGTCCATCATTTTGGTACGATGCCAACTCTACCACATAACCACATGACCATCATTTTGTATCCAATAATTGTAATCGAGTAATCCAATGACAAGTACCTTCAATGACTATTTTGGCAAAAGAAAAAAGAAAAAAAGAAATAATATAAGTTTGTTATTTTATGATATAATAAATTTATTAATACTTTCCTTTTTCAAAATATGTAATTAGTTGTAATTTCATTATATAATATATAAATTAAGTTATTTGCAATTTTAAAATATG
>JAJJMF010025643.1:45336-73642 GCA_022058775.1 Vitis hybrid cultivar | reverse complement strand
ATTATTATAATTAATATTTAAAATCATCAAGTATATTATTTGTGGGATAATATTTTCATTTTTGTCCATTCTATATTTTTGTTTTTATTTAATTTGTTATATTATCTATTTCTCATGTATTATCATTTTAAGTTTAATGTGTCCAAAAAATAATTAAAATCAATAAATATGAAGAAATTAGAGAGTGAAAAAATTAAAATTAAAGAAGTTTTATGAGAAAATATATGAACATGTTAAAAAGAATATCAAAGGAAAAAGAGAAAAATAACAATAAAAAAAATATAATAGGTGATATGGATTATGGTGGTAAGAGAAAAAAAAAAGGAAAAAAAAAAAAAAAGTGGGAGCGTGGCAAGTGGTAAGTGAGATATGTGAGAGAGTTGATGTAAGAGAAATAAGAAAAATAAATGATAAATGTATTTGATGATACATGTACTTGTCAATAGATGATATTAAAATAGTGTGTACTTCATCTTTTACTTTTTAGGGTAATTGTACAACAAATTTGAAAACACTATTGAAGTGTATGAATAAATAATATTTTTTCTCATTTTATACTAAAATTAAAAAGGTAAAAACAAATTTCTAGAAGTCCCATATTGTTTTGGGTGATGATGTATTGTCACATGGTTTCCCCTAATTTTTTAACTCTTAGGTTGGGTGCCATCCAATTCTTCATACCAAAAGTACATGGGGGATCTCTCCTTTATATTCAATAATGCTGTAACCCTTGGGTGTCATCCAATTCCAGATGCCCAAAAGCACTTGGGGATCAATATCTTCTTATCTTTATTAATTTTTTAACCCTTGGTTGTTGGCCATTCTGCACGTCAAAAAACATATGGGCAGTCTCTCGTTCCTAGGTATAGTGCTTCCAATTCAACATGGAGATTAATTTATTTATTTATTTTATTTTTCTCATGTTGAATTGCCTCACTCCTACCACACCACTCACATTACATAAATCAATAGAAGACTATCTTATAGCTTTGACACAAAAGCAATCTGGTAATGGCTTCAACAAGCACTGTGTCTGTACGGTTGACATAAAAGGTCCTCCTTGATCAAAACATCAGTGCCTATTTGGCTAGGGTTTTTGAAATTAGTTTTTAAAAATTAACTTTGAATTGCTTTCAAGAATAATATTCCATCGGAAATCAAGCATATAAAACAATTTTCTAAAGTATTTTTTTCATAGAAGTACTATATATTAATAATATATAATGCAAAAGTTTTGAAAAAATACATCATATTTGTTTTAAAAAATAGGGTTACATTTGGTTTGACAAAAGGTTTTTCAGTTTTCATTTTTCTATTAGATTTTGTTTTCTAGTTTTTCTTTTCTTGAAAATTCATTAATTAAGAAAAGTGGAAGCCATTTTTAAAAATTAAAATTTATAAAATCTTATTTGGTTTTAAATTTTTACTAATGGAACAAATGTATATTTTATTTATATTAATATTTCTTTAATATTTGTAATGTTCATATTCTTCTTTTAGGAGTTCCCAGATTGTCTTTTTACGTGTTTTACTCATTTCGCTTTTTAGATCTTCTGAAAACAGTTCTCTTTTTTGTTAAAATAATTAAATAAATTGATACACCAAATTAGTATTTTACTTTTTTCTATTCTTGAACTCAATTTTCCCTAGAATGGAAATAGAAAAATCAGGTCGTTGAATTCTAGAGTCTATTTAGCTACAGTATGATTTCAAAATAGTTTTTTGTTTTTAAAAAATAGAAAATTGTTTTTAAAAATTTCTAACACTACTTGGTCATTGTTCTTTGGAAACAATTTTTAAAAATAAAGTGAAATAGAAAACAATTTTTAGAAAATAAGTAAGAAGTGTTTTCACCAATTTTTAAAAACAAAAAGAAAACGTGAGCCCCTTTGGGCATATTTTCTTAAACTTGTTTTTAAAAACTAATTTTAAGTTAAGGAATGAAAAAAGTTTTTAAAAACAACTTTCAGAAAACATGGCCAAACGGACCTCTAATTTATATTTTCTTTAAAGATAGAAATAGAAAAAAAAAAATCTAAACACACCTAATATATTTTACAAAAAGTTTTCAAATTGTTTTAGTATAAAAAAAATTTTTTAAAAAAACTTACTAAACTTATTTCTAAAATTATATAGAACTGATAGTGTATGTGATGCACATTGGACATGACCTACGGTAAATCATGATGCAAGGTTGTCAATTGTTATGATTCACCAAACTACTATACTACATGAACTCTTAACCTTGAGCGGATATTGAGCTTATACCAGAATCAACAAGAAGATATGACCTATGGGCGGAGACCCTAAAATGGTCATATATCCTTATGGATCGGGTCATTGTTGATGAAGGTTAATGACAACTAGTATTCCCAATAGAGGTACTATGATATCTCATGGGATTGAGACAGTGTGTCCTCTTGGGAAATCCAAATGACATGTGATTATGAAATTTGTGGCCATAATAATTCTTTTAATGGAATTTGACATATGCTCCTTGAAGGTAGGGTATGTCAGTTGATCAAATAATAAGTAGGATTTGTAACTCAACGATTTGAGAGATAATCTTAAAAAGTGATAACATTACCATGTTAGATTATGGACATTAGTTCATGGGAGGTTCGCATGTAGTGGATAGTAGGTCACGGACCCGAGCTTCATTTCCCTGTTATCTACATAAGGTATTGGAGTGCAGTTGATTCTCTTTAGTGGAATATTGAATCAACTTCAAAATTGGATTTTGAGGGAGTTAGTACTCCTGTAGGTCCTAGTGGTCCTTGTTATGAGCTCATATGCCATAATGACATAGTTTATAAGGGTTGGATTGACTCTAGGTTCATTCTTGTGCATAAAGGTGTTTTGGTAATTACGCAAAATTGCATAAGGGATAATGAAAAAAGTCTATAAATTGGGCTAATTGATTAATTAGATGATCTTATGTGATTAATTAATCAATTAATACCTGTTTTGGGCTAGATTAAGTAACCCAAGCTTTGTGACTTTAGTTAGTCATCTTCCACCCCTAGAGCGAGAGAGAGAGAAAGTCAAGGTTTCCACCATTCCAAAGCCCACATTCGAGTCATTGGGTAGAAGATCTTAAGTGTACAAGATCTCTAAACTATTCAAACATATTCTTCACCGAAATGAATTAATCTAGGAATATCCAGATCTAGGTATGAGATTCATATCTCTAGATCTATGGTTAATAATGGTTTACATTATCATTTTATTCCGCTGCAATAGATTTAGAAATGTCTAAGGATAGATACATACACCCTGCGAGATCCAGGGCATTGGAACAAAGTAATCTAAGGTTCCCAACACAAGGAGCCTAGCAAAGGCAATACTATGTGTAGAAAGGAGATAAACCTATGACTACCTAATAGAGACATCTATGATCATAGAGTAATGGAATGTTCCACATAGTGGGTGGATATACCTACATATGTCCCTATGCATTCTTTCCAAAAAGACTTGTGACTTTGATATGACTTTAGTAAAAAATGATCTAACTTTCAATTTTCCTTGTAAGCAAGCAACACATAAATATTCACTAAACTAACTAATCTTTTGGTTTTTTAATGGATGTCTATGTGAATGTTCTATTATTGGATGCATAATTGAAGATCTTGGGTGACCTAACAAGTCATGCCAAAGCATAAAAACCGAATTTCTAGTTTTAGACAGCGTTTGACTCAATAAGCTTTTATGGTTATATGATACAACCTAGAGGAGAAAGATGAGAGCTTTTCCACTATAAGCTTTTTGCTAGAAATAATAAAAGTAATGTAAAAATATTTTATATTACTTTCATTCATAATTTCAATCGAATACCCATTTCTATGTATATCTTTAAAACTGAACAAACTTCTTCTATATTTGATAGAATATAATGCGTCATTTATATGAAATTTATTTCCATTTGGTATTGTAGTTTTTGTTTTGTCAAAGCCTTCAATGAAGTTTATGGTATTTGATATGGTACTAACATTAGCCTTCGCTAATATTGAAAAAACATCTTTTATCTAGAGTATAAATGGTTACATAGTGTGTAAGATATACATCTTCTCCGTTCATCTTAAAATAGCTTATTTAATTTTATATATGAATAATACTTGAGAAAAGCATATGGGAAATGAAAATAATAAATGTAAAGACAATATATGATACATCATTAATCAATAAGAATATGTCTATCATTCTCTAGAGGATCAATTTTTTTTTACTAGGACATTTAAAGAAATTAATATATATCAAAGTAAATTAGATCTAATTCATCACTATTAATGAAATTCATTTTCAATTCTTCCCTTTTTACTTTTAGTGATACTTGGTAAAAGTTGATTGAATATTTGAGCATATGACAGATACGTGAGATACTCTTTTTTACCAAACCCATAATAATTCTTAATGTTATTTTACTTCTAGTGATATTGTCTAGTTTATTGTGCTATGTCAACTTTCACTTTAATATAATTAATAGGGAGATTTGTATTTGCTTTTGGGAATAATTTGCTTTAGAGAATGAAATAGTTTTCTTTTGTAGGTTCAAGATATACCAATATATGAACTTTCTTTTCTTTACTTTTGGCTATGAGAAAAATATAAAACCATTTCCATATTACTTTTGACCATAAGTAAATTTTAAAGTATTTTTCACACAACTTCTAGTTATAATTTGAAAATAGCTTCTGACTATAAGCATGGTTTTTACATAGTTTCTCAATACAATAATAAATTTTACATAACTTCTTGCTACATAATAATTTGTTTATAATATCTAGCAATAATGGTAATAATATTAAATGACATTTGTACATAACTTTTGACTGTTATTAAGTAAAATAATTGTTGCATACTTCTTATTATAATTTGCAAATAGCTTGAGACTATAAGATTAACTTTTACATAGCTTTGGCTACATAAGAATTTGTACATGATATCTACCAATGATAGTATTAAATGAGAATTGAATGTAGTTTTTGGCCATAACCAAACAAAATATTTTTTTTTATAGCTTATGGCTATATATAACAAAATAGATGCTAATGATTACTACCAAAAAGTGCTATTTTGTAGACCTAATTATAATGGTTTTAAGCACCTTTGAGTAGTAATCATATTCATTTAACCCAATTAATTCATTAAGGTCCTTAGTAATTGGTTTTAACCATTTTGTGGCAAGTTTACATGTTTTTATCAGCTTATGAATCGATTCAAGCATGCCAAATGATGGAGGAGCTACTTGGACAAGTTAAAGCAAGGATTTCGGACGTTTACAAGCTTGAATTTCAAGTGGAAACACGAGCACAAGCAAAGAGAAGCAAAGAGCAAAAGCAAGCAAAGCAAAGAGAAGCAAAGAGGACAGCAGCTGCAGTCTTCTTTTGCACTTTTGGAGTACTTCCCGAAGTCCATTTTTTACATACTATATACCATTTCAAAGCTCTGGAAGTCAAAAATCCAACGCTTCAAACCGTGCACGATTTGGAGCTGAAATGAGGAAGATATGACCTTCGGAAGCCAACTGCTCCAGGTTATGCGAAAATTTCGCATTCCACAAGGTGTTATGCGAAATTCGCATAACATTCGCATAACATTCGCATAACCCACGCGAATTTTGCTCTGTTTTGCCGACTCCACTTTAGATATTTTCCTTTGTATTTTGTGATATAATTTCCTTTCTTATCCTTGTAACTAACCAATCACAAGCTTTTACAATTGTAAAGACTATATAAGGGATGGAAATCACCTCTTGGACATAATATACATAATATAGAAGATAATACATATTACGTTTTTACACTCTCTCGTTTTCTCTTTTCTCTTCACTATTTTATTTTCTTAGTAGCCAAACAGCCTCTAAGGGATTTTCCTCAGAGGATGATTGGCTAAAGCTTTTAGTTTCTCAAAGTATGGATGTTATGTGATGGATTGGATGCAATCCCATGGAAATTTCTCACACCCGGAAGGTAAGGTAGACGTTTTTCAATTAATGGTTCATTAATGCAAAGTTCGGTTTTTATTTCCTTTGGACAACTTCCAATGGCCAATACTTGATAAGCTTTTGGATTTCTATCCATTAGTTATCTCCTACGAGCTATTGGAAGGTGAGGTTTTCAATTCCAAGTTTTGTATTAATCCATTAGAACCAATTTCAAATGGCCATTGAAAGGTGAGTTTATCACCTAGAATGACTTTGAGTTGCCAATATTTGGTAAGCTTTTGGCTTTAGACCATTAGTTATCTCTTACGAGCCATTCAAAGGAAGTCTAAGGTGAATAACCATTGATGAAATTCACTACCATCTATTTTGTCATTTTAAAGGATTAAAACTTGATTTGCTAAATCCATACCGGTTCGGGAAGCAAGCATCACCATAGTTGCAACCCCAACGCGAGGAGCCTATCCTGAGATTTCCAATTTGCATAAGAGCCAGAGCATAGCTATCCTATCTTTGAGAAACTTGTTTTTACACCCTTTCATTTTAGTCTTTAATGTTAGCTTAGATTAGTTTAAATCTTTCTAAAACATTTACATCTTCTTTTAAAGCTAACATCCATAAGAAAATCACCTATTTTCCTAATTTGAATATCACTTGTGTTTGCGAAAACCCTTCCCAGTGAACGATCCTAGAACCACTATGCTATAGTAGCTTGGCTACTTTAGTAATAGTATTCAAGGTATAAATTTTGTTGATACGCCTTTAAAGCTAAGCTACCATGAGTCGCATCAAATGGCGCCGCTGCCGGGGAAGGTGCCACAAGCACAGTGAAGCAACCATTAAGGGTAACTTATGATCTTCATCACAAGTTTGGTGAGTTTTCTTATAATTTTTTTTAGTTTAGTTTTTATTTAGTTAAATTTTTTATTCTCTTTTCTTTTATTTTTGTTTTAATTTCAATTTGTGCATTCCTTGTTGGATTTGAGACCAAGAGGGAACCCTGGTACAAGTTGAAGAAAAGAGCCTTAGTTGAATATCATTTTTTATAGAAATGGAAATTCCACATGAAGATCAAAGCTCTCATTATGATCATGAGAAGGACAAATTTGCATACCTATCCATGAGGGATCGGATTGAGTTAGGGAAAAGGCAAGTTCAACAAAGCCAATGGGGTAGTAAGTATGCTTTGAATGGAGATGATTCATATAAGCATACGGTAGGGGAGTGCCTTACCATTCCAACTATGAGAGACATGTATGGTTACCAAAGCTCCTACACCTCAAGTTGGAATAACCATCCCAACCTTGCAACCCAACCTCAACCATCAATGAGTACATCTTCATTGGAGCAAGCCATTTTAAAGATAAGCAAAGTCATGAAGGACTTTGTAGGTGAGCAACAAAAGATCAACTCTCATCTTAATGAAAAGATTGATAATATGGAGAGTTCAATAAATGTAAGAATGGAGGGGGTTTATAATGATCTATCACTAAGGATAGAAAAAGTTCAAGACTCCATTGAGAAGCTCACTAATCTCGACATAGAAAGGGGGAAAAGGAAGCTTTCTCCTCAACCCCACCATAACCTTCAAGGAACCAATGCAAAAGATCAAGGAAAGTGTTGATGATCGACACTTTGGTGGGGGATTGCTATGACAACTCTATGGACCAGCCTTCCATTGAAAATCATAAGGTTCAAGATGATAAAGGGTTACCTGAATCCTTTAAAGCATCCACTTCTCTAGGGAAGAGAAGAGAAATGAATTCCCTTAGACCAAATGGGAAGGATGCTAATTTTGTTTGGGATCCAGGGGGAATTCAGCATGAAGTGGGTGTGTGAGTGAGGATGAGCTAAATAGTTCATCTTCTTTTTGGGGTATATGCTATCAGCTTCATTTAAATTCTATTTTTTTTTAATTTATGCATGTTTTAGTTTGAATTTTTAGCTTTAATTTAGTTTTAATATGTTTTTAAGATGAGTTTTGAAGTTTTCATGTAGGTATGATGCTTTCAAAAATCGAAGTTATGGTGAAAACAAGGGAAAACAGGGGAGAAAAGCCAAAACAGAGCAATCCACACCACCCCACCCCATTTCAGCAACTGTTGGGCATATTTTGATCACTTCCCGAAGTTCATTTCATGCATACTATATCTCGTTTCAAAGCTTGGGAAGTCAGGAGTCCATAGCTTCAAACGGTGCTCAATTCGGAGTTGAAATGAAGAAGTTATGGCCGGTTGAAGACGACAATGCAAAGCTGAACCGAAATGTTGCAGCTGCATCCATTTTGCTACTATTGGACACGTTTTTGGAGCACTTTCTGGAGCTCAAATTATGCATACCATATCTCTTTTTGAAGCTTAGGAAGTCAGGAGTCTAGTGCTTCAAACGGTGGTTCAACCTTCTCAACTCCAAGTCCACATCACATGAGGTACCACTTTCTTCCTCCTTATTTTCGATTCAAACATTGAGGACAATGTTCATCTCGGTTGGGGGGAGAGATGAGGAAGTAAGTATTAGTTTAAATTTTTATCATACTTAGTTAAATTAGCTACTTTTTGTTTAAATTTTAAAATTTTTGCTTTAAACTCCATGGATATTAAGGATTAACTCTCAAAATTAAATGAGAGAAGTCGAGTTTCAACTTGATTACATGAGTCTTAGAGTTTGTATTATGCTCTTCTAAAAGTTGATGAATTGTTAAAACTCCCATTGCATGCAAACTTATCTCTTCCACCCTAAGCTATTCGCACACACATACATTAGATTCCGGTTATAAGATGTGAAACTATCTCACCCTCTAAGCTTGAGAAATCATAATTTGACACCTTTAACCTCTCTTTAATAGTGTTGGGACACCTCATAAAGACCAATGAGTCTTTGAAAAAATAGAAAAAAGAAAAAGAAAAAGAAAAAGAAAAAGAATATAGAATAAACTTCTTTGCTTGCCTTGAAACCTGAGCATGGTCCGAAGGGGTGGCGAAAGCCTTTAAAGCCTGGTGCCCTAAGCCTTTATTGGATGGGAGTCATCGATCCTCTGCTTGTTACATGGGTGAATTGGTTTTAGTAAGTGAAAAGAATTGTGAATAAGAGGTGCGTTCCTAGCCTATCAGTTAATAAAAATGTGTAATAATTATTCTATATAAATAATTTTGAATTAAGAATAAAAAAAAATTCTTCAAAATAACTCATATTGATAACTTATTATAAAACTAGAAACTAACTAGAAATTTTGTATAAAGAAGAGTTGGGAGAACCGAAAAAAAAAAAATTATTTTCATATATCACTATTCAAATCTTGAGATGTCTTTCCATAGACTTACAAAATCATATTAATTGATATTTCATTTAATGAGACTATAAATAAAATTTAAAATAAATAGAACAATAAATGTAATAAATGTGGCACTAGGAAGAGGGGAAGCTGGTGGTTATCCACCAACATATTGAATGCATTTATAACATAAATGACTTATTTACTGTAATTTCCTAATATGGTCCATGGATACTTTTTAAACCTTCTAATTTTATATTTATCTCAACTTTCTTCTTCTTCCTTTTTTTTTTTCATATTTCTTTATTCTTTAATATAGAACATTCTTTTTTTTTTTTATATGTTTTATAAAAAATCAAATAATTTCTTATTAAAAATTCCTAATATGTTCCTTAAATATTTCCCATTTTCTCAACCTTCTTCTTCTAATTTCTTTACTCATTAATACATATTATTATTTTTACAAAGAGTTTTAAATAATATATTTATTTAGGTAGTCTTCTATTTTTATATTTCTCAAAACCTTCCCTTTCCATATTTCTTTAATATATATTATTCATTTTTATAAAAATTTAAATAATTTATTTACTAAACCTTGTTTTTCTATATTTTTTTTCTTTAATCAATTAATATATATTTTCAAACTTTTTAAAAATATTATAATTTTCTATAAAATTCCTAATATGTTTCTTGCATTATTTTTAAACCTTCTATTTTCATATTTCTCTCAATATTTTTTTCTTCAATATATATATAAACTTAAATATTTTATTGCTAAGAATTCCTAGTATATTTCATGCATCTTTATACATTTTTTAAAGACTTAATATATATGATTCTTTTTTATGAAGTTCCGACAACGGAGTACTCTCCCATAGAACTTCCAACATTATATTAAATTTAGTACAAATCCTACAAAATATACAAATGTAGACTCTTGTTCAAGGTAACATTATATTATACTTAGTTGTATTTTGTATTTATTAAAATTGATAACTTTACTAAAGTCAATAACATCAACATAGTTGAGTGCTCAAACTTGTTGCCAAGCAACTATTACTTTATTTGATGCAGCTAAAGAGGATATTGAATGTTTCTTACTTTAAAAAAGTGTGAAGAAAAATTATTTATAAACAAGCTTTCTCAATTTCATGTTGCAGGAAGACATAAATAACAAGTTGTTATAAAGGATTAATCAATTCATATAGAATATCATATATTTTTCTTACTTCAATAATCAAAATGAATGATGCAAGTGTGCTGCAGAAAGGCATAAATAGCAAGTTTTGTAGGATGTATTTCTCGTGTATTATCTCTTGCGGGAAGGTTTTTCCACTCTAAAAGTTCGATGTTCCTTGTGTTGATTTAATTTTGCCTGCTCATATTAGGATGTTTGGGGGGTATGATACTGTTTCATGGCTTGGCTTGGATTTTCGTTATGTCTATACTGGTTTGTGTAAAGAACTAATGAGAGAGGTTTTGCAAGGAGATTGGAATAGGATTCATCTTATCACGTCTCAGAGACCTTATCAAAGTTCCAGTAAGATGGATGTTGTAGGCATTTTCTTGGAGTTAGGTACGTAGCTCATTGTGCTTCCTCTTCGTCCAACCTGCCTTCATGCCTTGGTTTAGATATGTGAGTTTCAGCTTCATCTTTTTATCTTGTTTTGCCTCATCATCAATTTTCTCTCTTTATAAGCTTATATGAGATTCGATTGATCTTGTGTGTGCGTAAGTTTTTGTTCTTCCTTTTCTTTCTCAGGGTGATGTGTTTATGAGCGATGATTCTATGATTGATGATAATTAAATTAATGATGCTGGTTTGCGTTGCAAATTAATTCAACTCAATAAGAAATTAGATAATTGGAAACATGGAAAATCAAACAATATTAAAAAACAGAGATCCCTGGAAGAAGAGTTCAAATAATGTTATGGCCATTGTTGGAGACCTTTCCCTTGAGTTTATCCCTGTGGATGGGTATTACAATTACTTTTTAATCATCTGGGGCGTAGATAAGCTGAATGCCACACTTTATCGACAACGCATCAGTCACACCATTTTGAAATTGTTAGAAGACACCTATTTTGGAGAAATTTTATTCCACTCCCCGCATGAAAACCACAACCATCTAGTATTTTTATAATAAAATCTTTATAATTGTGGAAGCTCATATAATTCATCCACTTTGTGCGCAACCAGCAAACTTTTATCTCTAGATGTTATAAAAATTCTACTTCCTTCACCAAACCAATCATGTCCTCCCGCTAAGTTTTCTAATTGCTCCTTATTTTTCACATCATCAATGACAAGAAGGACCTTTTCATGGGAAAGCATGTTCTTTAACACATTAATTCCTTCAGCAAGAGTGCTTATTTTTCGTTTTCCTTTGGGTGAGATATCACAAAAAAATTGCTTTTGTAAATCCAGTAGATCATGGTGGCCTTTGCAAACGTCTCCAACTTTGTCCAGAAAGCTTTTGCTCTTAAATTGATAAGACAGTTCATTATAAATAGCTTTAGCCATTGTGGACTTGCCTACTCCACCAAGTCCACATATCCCCACCATGAGAACATCTTTTGACTTGATGCTCATCAAGTTCATTATTTCATTCAGATGTATATCCACTCCAACCAGGTGTGTGCCGACATGTAAAGGTACACGATCTATGCAAGATGAAATATGACTTATAATCTCTTCAAGAACCTGGGCTTCGCTTCTATACCAATTATAAGATACAAAAGATGTGAAGATTCAGAGAGTGAACTACAGAGATGTAAATATTTGCGAAGTAAATTTGGTGGTATTCAGTTTTGTTCAAAGCAATTAAATTATGAACAAAACAATATAAATTAAAGGAATTGAATCAAATTTAAATAAATCCCATATCTAGCTTCATTTTGTACATATGCCAAAAAAAAAAAAAAAAGGTAGAAAAGGTAAAAAAACTGGAATGAAATGGAAAATGTGATTTTTGTTAGCCTTAGAATGATACATGTTCATAATTCAGTTATTGTCTTAATTAAGGTATCACAATGTTATGTCCCTTCTATGGTAAATGATGCTATTATTAGAATCCTAGAAAAAATGACCACCAGTTTAACATAGGCCAAGCTATTACAATGTTGTCCAATCTTTTCAGTCTAGTATATGCTGACTGTAAATTGAAGCATAAACTATCCTCCACTCCATTCATTTTTTCTATTTCAAACAAGTTGTTCATGAGAACACTTCTCCGGCATTCTAGTGAACTAGGGCAGACAATAGTGTTCGTAAAAGCTCTATCTGCAAATAAGTTCTACATGGTTCCATTTAATTAGTGTTATTTGTCTTATTTGCTTCTAACATAAACTATCCTCCACTCCATTCATTTTTTCTATTTCAAACAAGTTGTTCATGAGAACACTTCTCCGTCATTCTAGTGAACTAGGGCAGACAATAGTGTTCGTAAAAGCTCTCTTTGCAAATAAGTTCTGCATGGTTCCATTTAATTAGTGTTATTTGTCTTATTTGCTTCTAACAACTTGCCGATGTATTAATTATGAGGGACTTTTTTGCCTTCTCAATTCACTTGCCAAAACTTCAGCTTACCTTAGGGTCCTTGTGTTTCCTCCGTTCCTTATTTGCCAACTAATACGGGAGGGATTTTAGGAACTGCTTAATGTGGAGCTGAGCAGAATGGATGAGGGAGGATTGTTGAAAGGTTTTAAACTCACGATCCCCCTTATAGCTTAAGGCTCTATGAAAAGAGGCTCTCTCTCCCATATTAAGCATCAATCAAAAGCACGAGTAGTATCTCCCCACTCCCTTCTCTTCCCATTATTGTGAGGCTAATTGTGGAAAGCAGTGTATGCTCTAATGGAATCCAGTACCAAGGGCACCCATTTTCTGACATCATGAGGTATATCAAATCTGCACATTCTTTAGTTCCACTCATCATATAAAGGATAAAGCATGTTTTCTATTTCTTTATTGTGAAACAAACTTAGGTTTAAAATTGCTAATGACCTAGTGTGGTGAGAGAGATGATAGGAAACCTAGTTCTACTGTCAATCTTGTGACCTAGGGAATTATTAATTTTACCCTGGCCTAAGATTCATGCTGCAATAATCTTGAATATATGCCATAATAATATCCCTATTTTTGTGCATTGTCTAGGAAATGCCATAAAAAATAATTATTGCTTATCTTCCAAAGGGGTGAAGCTAGATGGTGATAATTATGATATATGGCATCACAAAATCCAATATGTCCCTGATGAGTAAGAGGTCTTGGAGACCCTAACCCAATCAATGAAAGAACCATGTGCCCATATTATTGTTACATTGTTTCAATTTTTGACATTGGTATCAGAGCATATAGCTTGCTTAGCCGTATTCCAGAAGAGTATTTGGTTGACGAGGTTCCTTTGAGAGCTAGGCATTGCTACATGCACTTCGAAGCATGCTACTATCCATAGTGACAATATGGCAACTCTCACCTATGCAAAGGACCCCAAGTATCATGGATGGACCAAACACATCAATATAAGATATCATTTCATCATAGACATGATTTTGCCAAAGGCCATCAATCTCTAAATTAAACTAATACCTAAAAACATATATCAGGCTCATGTTCAAAGCATAAAACCATGTAGATTGTGATTGTATTTTTTTCTTAGGATTAGTTTATTAGGATACTGTTAGGATCATAGGTGCATGCCCTCTGTCAATCTAGGGACACTAGTGTTAGAAGTTATTAATATATTTAGTTACTATATTAAAATTATATATTTAGTTATTATATCTTTTATTTATTTAGTTACTATATTAGATTTTTTTTTTCTTTTTAAAAATAAGGGTAAATTAGTTTTTATTTTATTTTATTAGGCCTATTGAAATTGTAATAGTGTTTTATCCATTTTTAAAGAGAATTCATAATGAAAAGTCCTAAATTTTCTTTTCTCTTTTTCTCTTCAAATCTTCTCTGAATTTCAACAACTAGATCTAATTGCAATGGAAGACAAAAAAGGCGAATATCAAAGATCTAGAGCTCAAAATCTTTGCCTTTGATCTAGATGTTCCTAGATAAGTTCCTAGATTAGTTCTTTGAGCCTTGGCACTTGTGTAGATTGGCTATACAATTTTGTTGAAAAAAAGAGAGAGAGAGATGGAGGCTCTCTAAAAGACAAGTGTCTAGTTCTAAACCCTTAAGAGTGTTTATATAAACTTTCTTATGAGCTTAAGTGACTTTGGTTTAACTTGGGTTTTGATCACTTAATATAGTCTATTAAGCTCTAATGAATTAATTACTTCTAATAGACTCTAATTAATTAATTAGCCAAATTTAGAAAACCTAAATTAATTAATTATAAAATCCTACACAACCTTGCATTTTTTTTATTATCAAAACACCCTTATGCACATAAATGATTAATTCTCCATAAAACCTTAAGATTTTGTGCCAACAAAGAATATGAGCTCGAGTAGGGACCAATGAGACTTACAAGAAAATACTAACTCCCTAAGAATCCAATTGTAAATTTAACTCAACATTTTATTAAAAAGAGTCAACTACACTTTAATATTCTATGAAATTACATCAAGATGAAAATTTATTAAATTTAATTTAATCAATTCCTCAAATCCATGGCTACTGTCAACTGCGTAGAGACTCCCTATGAGCTAGTGTCCACAATTCAACAAAGTAAATGCTATTAACCTCTCAAAATTACCTCTACAATCCTTAAGTCTCATATCCTCTCTATTTTGTGTTCAATTGACATACTCTAGTTCACAAAGGACATATGTCAAATTCCACTTAAGAAATTATTATAGTTACATATTACACTATGACAAGTGTTTAGGATCACCCAAAAAGGACATGTTATCTCGATCTCATGAGATATTATAGTGCCTATTATGAGAATATATGTTGCCACTTTCTAGGATATATAAAGAAAAAAATATGTTCCACCATATCCTAGCCAAAATTAATAAATAAATAACTCTAATGGTTTCAGCTGCCAAGATTATTCTCTTTCTTAGCCTTACACTGGCCGTAGTAAGCTATTAAATGGCATAAATCTCCTAAGATTATAGTATGTGTCTTAGCCTATCTTAGCTTGCTATTCAATTATATAAATATACACAATATCATGTTTTAATGAATTGAGGCGTGTTTGCTTTGTTAAGATCCTTATATTTCAAATTCCTCATTAAATGAAAAAAAAAAAAAGTTCTAAAACCCCTTAATTGATTGGATTGAAAATGAGCTTTTTTAAGTCCTAAATCTCTCTCATTTGCTTCAAAATTTTCATGCTTAATGAAACATATGATAAAGCACTTCAACATAACAAAGAGCTTTTAAATATCATACCAATGGAAAATTTGAATGAGATGACCATTTTAATTACAAATGCTCCTAATTAAATTAAAAGGATTTAGATTAAAATTTGAAAGGAATATATAAAAATTGGGGTTGGCCTTGTTGTACTTGTGAAAGATTTGATACTAGTTTCTTATAGAGGCAAAAGCTTTAATATTAACATGTTAGTGTAAGTACATAAAGATAAAACAAACTACTCACAAAGGTATACAAGGTTTTGACATGATAAAGGAGATCATTCCACTGTACTATAGAGAATATTATAAATAACATAAATTAGATGCAAATTCATCTCTATTTATCATATATAATATTCCCAAACTCATTTTGTATCATAACTTTTTTCCTTTATAACCTAAAAAATTTATAAAAATATTCCTAAAAGCTTTCATTCTTCTATAAAAAGCATTAAAATTAAGTAATAAGTTTTAATTTAATAACGTAAAAATGATTTAATTTAAATTTAATTTAAATCATTAAGTAAAAAGTATTAAGTTTTATCGAATCCGGTTTAAGTGCATAAGTAGATAATATAATTTAAGAAGAAAGGTGTGAGATGAGATTAATTGCTTCCACGGGACAACGCTTCCATATAACAAAATATGGGTAGTAAAACTTGTTATAGTTTACTAGAAAATAAATTAAGAGACATAAAGGAGAAAATTTGCAAACAGGAGATGAAGGAAAGTTATACTTACGTATTTGGGTCCACAGGATATCCACTCAAATTGGCTGCTGCAGTCAAAGCATTTTTCCAGTCCTCTATCATCGCAACTTCATCATCGTCTGCGTCTTCAACGGGAGAAGTATGCCTTGTGGCATAACTTCCCCTCTGATGTCGTACATCTGAAGGATTCACATGATAGAAAATGGGCAAAACAATTCTGCTATCATCGTGTGCAATTGACTCAATAATAGCCAGTAATTCATTTAAACACCATCGGGAATCAGCATAGTTCTCAGAGAAAACTACTATACAAACACGTGATTCTTCAATAGCATCTAAGAGTTGAGATGAAATCTCCCCTCCACGTTCAAGTTGCTCATCATCTCTAAATGTATGAAATCCATTTGCAACTAAACCTGCATAAAGATGATCGACAAAATTCTTACGGGTATCCTCCCCTCTAAAACTCAAAAATACATCGTACTTGTCTGGGAGATTGGCAGAAGAGGACGAGGTTTTGGTATTGGTTGAAGCCATTCGAGACAGGTGGTGTGCTAAAATTGCAAAGAACTGGGATTTCTCTGCTATGATGCTGAGGCTTAAGATAAATGTAACATTTTAAGCAGTTTCTGCAAATCTTAACCTGGTGGGTGGGAGCAGGTTCCTAGGAAGGAGCATCGGGCCCCGAGAGTCAAACAAATTCTCTGTCCTTCAGTATTTGTATAACTGGAAATTTTGCAGATGGGTTAGGTACATTGAAAGCCGTCAATTTTTGTCTTCTGCTGCTTAATTTCCAACGTTATTTTCAAAACAGTGGTTTTCCAGCATATTCTATTTCTATATGTCCATTTCGTCGTGAACTAGTCATACGGGTGCACCCTCCCCCTCTTGACACCGTACTTGCCTCTTATCTCTATGGGGTTATTCTCTGCTACATAGTTTTGAGTTATAAAATACCGTATTTGAATTTACTCTCTAAAGCCCTTGACTTTAAATTAAAATCTTCTATTTCCTTAATATTTCTATATGTGACAATGTCGGAGTATACAGTGTTTCTTATTTGTTTTAGTCTGCCGCTCAATAGATTTCCGTGGATTATGGAAAGAAAGTGGATCACTGTACAAGCATTTTAGCAAATGGTTTGTGTCAAAATGTATATATATGTTTTATCTATTTGCACAACCGAAAATTTTGCAAATGAGTTGGGCATATCAAAAGCCGCCAATTTTTGTCTTTTTTGGTGCTTAACTAGAAAGTAGTGGTTTTCCAGCATATTTTACTTTTATACGTTCGACTGATGGTGAAATATAAAATACTGTTCCATGGGTAGAGCAGGTTTCTAACTTGGTGATGGGAGCAGAGCATGGGTCCCAAAAGTCAAACAAATTCTGCCTATTTGTACAATTAGAGATTTTGCAAATGATTTTGGGTACATAAAAAACCGTCAATTTTTGTCCTTTTTGGTGCTTAATTTCAAAGTAGTGATTTTCAACATATTTTATTTCTATATGTCCGGCCGGCTGATGATGAAAGTGAATCATAATACCACTCTTCAACTTCATATAAATATTAAAACTGTATTTAATGTTTGACCAGGTTTCTAACTTTGGTGGCAGCAGGTTCCTAGGAGGGAGCATGGGCCCCAAAAGTCAAACAAATTCTGTCTTCTTGTACAATTAGAAATTTTGCAAATGAGTTTGGGTACATCAAAAGCCGTCCATTTTTGTCCTTTTTGGTGCTTAATTTCAAAGTAGTGATTTTCAACATATTTTATTTTTATATGTCCGGCCCGCTGATGATAAAAGTGAATCATCGATACCACTCTTCACCTTCGTATAAATATTAAAACTGTATTTAATGTTTGAGGAGGTTTCCAACTTTGGTGGGAGCATGTTCCTAGGAGGGAGCAGGTTTCTAGGGAGGAGCATGGGCCCCAAAAGTCGAACAAATTTTGTCTATTTGTATAACTAGAAATTTTGCAGATGAGTTGGGTTCATCGAAGGCCGTCAACTTTTGTCTTTTTTGGTGCTTAATTGCAAAGTAGTGGTTTTCCAGCATATTTTATTTCTATATGTCCATTTCCTCGTGAACTGAACTAATAATACGGCTACACCCTTCCCCCTTGACACTGTACTTGCCTCTCATCTTTATGGTGTTATACTCATGAATTAAAAAGCCCATTTTTATCTACTACGGATAGGATATTGAATATCGAATATAGAAAAGAAAATAAATATAAAAAAATGATATATCAGTTTGAAACTGATAAATCCACGAAAAAATCAAATATGAATCGATACATATAACAACAAAGGAAGTGTATCAAAATATCAAAAAGTATATCGACTATATATAGGATATATCGACGAATATATCATATGGACGAATATATCGGATATATCATAAATATATCGAAAAAATATCAAAGATCTTTTCTAAAAGTTTTTTGTTTTTAAATATTTATCTTTTTTTATTTTTAAATTATTTATTTTTAATTTAAATCCATATTATCATTTTATTTTTAACTATTTTTTATATTTATCTCATTAATGCTATTTTAAAAAATTACTATCACTTCATTCTTTTTTTTATTCGTTCATTCTTAATTTCTTACTAAAAAAGTTAATATTCTTGAATTGTGAATTAAAAATATCTATGCTTTCATACCCGATCTAAAAAAAAATTTACCTTTTATGAAGTCAAACTTTATATTTCAACCGACAAATACGAAAAGAATAATAAAAGAAAATTATTCTGATAAAGTGAACTTTTATGGGAAATCAATTCTCACCCGGCATCCTTTTATTTTAATTTTTTTTTCTCCCTCACCTCACTTTTACTTGCCTTTATGGGAAATTATTTTATTTTAATTCCACACACCTCACACTTGACTTTTACACGCCTAGCACATGTTTTTTCTTTTTCTTTTTATTTATTTTTTCATTTCTCTTATAGGTGATTCGTCCCTAATTCTGATCACAAATCTCTAGCAGTGGTGCCATTTGATTCGTGCCCAATTGGTGTCTCAGTTGATTCGTGTCCAGCTGGTGCTCCTTGATTTGAGGGAGTAATCAACAAAATTTATACCTATAACACCATACACTAGGGTAGCAAAGACAAAGCTACTATAGCATAGTGGCTCTAGGATCGTCCACTAGGATGAGTTTTCACTTCACAAATGATATTAATTCAAAGATGAATTGGTGCCTTTTCATTTCAAGGTTAGCTTTAAAAGAAAACATAAAGATGTTTGAATGGAAAAAGTTCGGTTTTAAACTAACCAAAGATAGTAACTGATTTTACTTACAAAGAAAAGTGTTTCTTGGAGTTCAGATCACTAGGCTCAGATTCCTCATACAAAAAGGGAGTTCCGGTCACTTGTTTCTTTTCCTCGCATTAGAGAATTAACATATAGTTCCTTCTCCAACCGGTGTTGTACAGATGCTTCCCTTTAATGGGTTCAAACACTAAATCTCTCTCACTGATGCACCTAGCAATGGCTCATACCTCTCACCTAGCACTTGCCATTCAAGGTGATCTTTAACCTTGGATTACCCGTCAAAAGCTCGCAAGAGATAACTAATGGATGTCTCCTAGGAGTCCAAAAGCTTATCAAGTGTTGGCTATTCTAGAAAATCCTACCCTGAAGTCACCTACCAGAGGCTCGCAAGGGGTAAACTAGTGCATTTCCATGGTTGGAAATCACTTGCCTTACCAAGTGTTGGCCCATGTGAATTAAAGGCGTTTTAAGTTAACTAAAAAGATAAAAACCATTAACGGGTCACACTTTCTCTTCATTAAAAACTAAAACAACAAAACTTCCAAATTATGCATATGGAAACTTACCCGGCTTTCCTCACTCCAAGAGACAAAAAGCTTAGCCTCTCATCCTCTGAGGAAAAATCCTCAGAGTTTGGTTGGCTAGAAAATGAAAAGAAATGAAAAATGAAAGAGAAGGAAAAACAGAGCAAGGCTCTGTATATTCTATATATGATATATGATGTATTACACGACTCGACTCTCATTACAGTGGATGCAAAGGAATATATATAGAGGAGTTTTTCCAACCTTCCTCACTAAGAAATCTTATGGTTGGTGGCTTACAAGGAGAAGGATGGAAATTTATACAGAAATATCTGAAGAAAAATATCCAAAAGAGTCGGTGCACAAATATCAGGAAGCTTCAGGAACCATTTCGCAGGAGAAAATGGTGTCTGCGAGATTTCGCAGACACTCAAGAGGGCTGCGAAATAATTTCGCAACACCAAGCTAAACTCGCAGGGCTGCGAAATTGGCTTCCACCTTGAGGTGCTCAGAGTTCCAGCTTGCGGCATATATCGGGTAGCTTCAGGAGGAATTCCCGTGCACTGTACAAAAAGGCTGCGAAATTCTCGCAACAAAATGCTGATTTCGCAACACTTTGGAGTGATCTGCTTGCAATGGCTGTAACTCCTTCATTTCAACTCCGAATTGCGCACCGTTTGAAGCATTGGATTCTTGACTTCCTGAGCTTTGAAATGGTATATAGAATGTAGAAAATGGACTTCGGGAAGTGCTCCAAAAGTGGGAAAGAAGACTGCAGCTGCTGTCCTCTGTTTTTCTTCACTCTGTTTTCCTCTTCTCCTTGCTTCTCTCCTTGCATTCCGGATTTCCTTATGGCAAAGGACTTCAAAGCTTTGGTTCTTCATGTTTTTGAGCTTTCCAAAAGCTTTGCCATGACTTATCCAAGTAGCTCCTCCATCATTCTTAAATTGCTTTGGTGAGCAAAAAGCTATCAAAAACACCAAAACTTACACAAAATGATTATAACCAATTACTAAGGCCCTTAATGAATTAATTGGGTTAAATGAATATGATTACTACTCAAAGGTGCTTAAAACCATTATAATTTGGTCTACAAAATAACACTTTTTGGTAGTAATCAATAGGCCGACATTTCCTTTAGTAAAGCATTTTTAATTTCAAAATTTTCACTCTTTCACCATTTCATATTTATTATTTTTAATTATTTTTGACAATTAAACATAAAATTATAAAAAAAAATTAGTTACAACAAGTTAAATATAAATATATAATAAACAAATAATGAAATATCATCCTACAAATAATATATTTGATAATTTTAAATATTAATTATAATAATACATTTGATAATTTAGAATTTGGATTTAAAAAATACATTTTATTATTTAAAGGTTCATGATATGAATTTTTTTTTATATAAATTGTAAAAAAAAAAATACTTATTTTATTTTTAAAAATAATAAAAATATATTTATAATATTATTTTATAGTTTATATTATTTTAATTTAAAATTTAAAATTTTCATATCAAAATCACAAGAAGTGATGGTGGTCTTAGTTTTTTTCTTATGATTTTAACTTGATATTGGTTTTAACATTTTCTTTGGTTAAAAATTTTAATTTTTAAATTTACATAGAACAAGAAAATATGTTTTTTCATTAAAAAAAATTGTATTTAATATTTTATATTAATTTTCTCTTAATTAATTTTTTTTTTTATAGAATTGTTATAATACTTACATGTTTTAAAAAAATGTACATTCTTGTTAGAAAAATGGGTACATCTAGTATCAAATATGTACATTTCATCAAAGTTAAATCTTACCCTAGTTCTGCCTAATTTGGGCATAAGATTTTACTCTTGTAGGCCTTAAGATGCATTTAAGGCCTTCCATCGTCCCTTCAAGATGGTAGAACCTTGGGTACATTTTTTAGAAAAATACATATAAATTTTAAAAAGGTACCTACATTTGATTTAAGTTGAATTGTTCCCTCATTCGACTTAATTTAGATCTAACAAAGAAATATGTGCATTTGAGGCATTCTCATACCCCATTCTAAATAGTAAGACCCTGGGCATATCCTTTAGAAAAATGCGTGATTAGAGTTAAATAGTTCCCTTATTCAGCTTCGAGTCTAAACTTTAACTTATGTATGCCTTGGGATGCATTTGAGGTCTTCCTAAACCTTGCCCGACATGGTAAAACCCTAGGTACATCTTTTAGAAAAATATGTACATTTTAAAGAAAAAATGTACATATGATTTGAAGTTAATCATGTTAGAAAAATTGGCTAATCCAATCAAAGGTAATCACCCTAGAAGGGGGGAGGGTGAATAGGGTGATTGTCTCTTTTTGCAAATTTAAATTATGTAAATGCAAAAGACAATTATATGCAATTTATATAATAAAAATAATATAAAGATAATTGCATATAAAATAAAATTAAAAAGTAGGGAAAAGAAGATGTAAACACAAAAGTTTTATAGTAGTTCGACACAATCCAACCTACATCCACTCTCTTCTAGCTTCAATCCCAAGCTTGAGGTTCCACTAATTCAAAGCTTCCAAAACAAACCTTCAAGTAATACAATTGAATTATGGTTCCAATCCACTCTCTTGGACTTTTGGTTTTAAGCACCCTTTACAATCCTCAAGAGATACCTTACTCTTAAACAACCCCTCAAGTGATACTTCCACACTTGAGAATCCCTAAGTGATACCTCACACTTATATTTTTCTTCTCAAAGATTTACAAATAAAGATAGAAAATATTCTCAAACAAAATCCTAGTACAAAACTTTAGACTAAAATGATATAAGATAAACTAGGATTGAATTGTGTACTAATTAATGATCTACAAGTTTTAGAATAAAGGTGCATTAAAAAACACTCTTCCAAGGCTCAAATAAATTTAAGAAGGGTTTTGAAAGGTTAAACTCTTAAACAATAAAGACTTGAGCCTTTTTATAGAGAAGAGAGGTCAAACTAGTCATTAGGGGTTTGTTCGGTTGAGTTCCAATTTGATCAGTTCACTAGTCGTTAGTATTTAATACATTGAAGGTGACCGTTGAACCTCGACCGCTGTTCGATTGATACTCAATCGGATGAGATTCAATTTCAATCGATTGAACAAGCATTCTAGAAGAGAGAGAAGGTTTTTGTACCTTTCAACCGATTGAGTTGAACATGTTAACCGGTTCCTCAGTTGGTTCAATAGGTTGAGTAGATTCCTTAATCAATTGAGTTGATTCCTTAATCAATTGAGTTGATTCCTTAATTGATTGAGCCAATTTTTACTCAATAACCATCTTGTTCAACTTAAAACTTTTTAAATGAGTTTGAAAAGCATTTGACACAATGTTTTAGTTGAAAATATGAAATCATCTAATTTTAAAATATTTAAAACCAAATAACTCTTGGATGATTCTGGTGCATAAGTAAATAATGTAACGCATTAAAAACCTAGTGTATCAACAACCTTATAAAGAGATCCTATAAAGCTTAGGTCTTGAAAAACACTTCTCTTTGAAATCTTTTTTTTTTTTTCTTATTGATTTCCCTTTGACATGATTTTGTTCTTTGTGATTGCCACTTTGGAAATCATCTTGCCTAGTGATCACACTTGAAATATAATTATTAGTTCCATACCTTATTTAGTAATAATCAAAATCAAGATTAACCAAACTTTGGTTTCACAAATCATAACCTCATTCGGACTAATTTGAGTCTAAAATCTGACTTATGTATGCCCAAGATGCAATTAAAGGCTTCCCAAACCCCATTTAGCATGGTAGAACCCTAGATACATTTTTAAGAAAAATACATAGGTTTTTTGTAAGGTGGACTGTGACCCTACTATGCTTAAGTTGGGTCTAAATATTCACCAATGTAAACCCTAGAATGAATTTGAGTCCACCCCCTTCCTCCTTGGCCATTTCAAAACCCTACATACATTCTTAAGAAAAATATGCATATTTTTTTTGTAAAGGAGGATCATAACCCTCTTGTACTTAATTTGGGTCTAAATATTGACTAATGTAAGCCTCAGAATGAATTTGAGGCTTTCCCCTACCCCTTAGCCATGTCTGCTCCTTGCATACATCCTTAAGATAAATGTACGTACATTCTTTTAAGGCTAACCGTGGCCTATTTTAAGCCTTATTTGGGTTTAAATATTCACATATGGAAGCCTCAAAATAAATTTAAGGCCTTTCCCCTACCTCGTTGGCCATTTATAAACCCTACATACATCCTTATAAAATATACATACATTCATGAAAAAAATGAGCAAATTTTTTTAAGGTAGGATGTGACCCTATTCAACATTATTTAAGTGTAAATATTCACTTTTGGAAGTAGTTTTGTTAAGAATGCACGTAAGGTTTACAAATGGCTAATAGGGGAGGGGAATGCCTTTAAATCATTCTAAGGTTCACATTAGTAAATATTTAAATAAAAAACTTAGGCATAATAGGATCACAGTTTGCCTTCAAAAAATGCATGCATTTTTCTTAAGAATGTACATATTTTTCTTAAGAATATATGTGGATTTTAGAAATGACCAACGAGCCAAGGGAAGATAGATTTCCTTATGAAAATATTTAGGTCTAAATAAGGTTGAATAGAGTTACAGTCAAACTTTAAAAATGTATGTATTTTTTTTTAACAAATGTTTATATTTTTCTTAAGGAAGTAAGTAGGGTCTAGAAATGGCCAAGAAGGTAACCTCAATTTCATTTTGAGGCATATATTGGTCAATACTTAGACCCAACTAAGGCATAATAGAGTCACAGTCCACCTTAGAAAGAAGTATGTATTTTTCTTAAAAATGTACCCATTTTTTTTAAGGATCACCCAAAGGAATATACTATCTCAAGCCTATGGGATATCATGGTGCTTCTACCAAGAATATTTGTTGTCACTTGCCCTAACCACTAGTTAGCTAATCCACAGGGAATGTATGATAACTCAGGATCTCACCCATAGGTCAAGTAATTGATGACCTCATAACTAATGCAATATTCTCTTAAGGTTGATAAGTCATGCAACATAGTAGGTTTGAGTAGTCATAACAGCCAAATAGCCATTAGTCACAACTCCCTTAAAGTTATCTTCAATGGTAATCATATACACTAGTATACTCACCATTGGAAACCTATCCTGATGATTAAGACAAGTCATCCACCAATTGGGAGATAGTGCACTATGTCTTTTAATGGATTGCCCAAGTCCATAAGTCAATTATGAACTAACTCATTAATTTGTAAGAAACCTATAACTTAAATCTTCTATACAACTCTTAATATACTCAAGTCATTTACAATACAAGTGATCATAACATAATGCTCAAATCTATCACACTACAAACATAATAGACAAAAGAAAAATTGTTATCATGAAATCAAAATGTTATATCATGTCACTACTTTTAAGGGCTCTATCCTAACACCTATATCACTACATATGTTATTTTTCTTAATGACAATCTCATTTCCTAATGCTAAAAAAAATCACCATTGCAAGGTCATGATCTAATGAAGTAAAGAGTATAGGTTTGTTGACTTTACAATTGCAAAAGTAACCTAGATACCTAATATTTTGTGTTAGCTTGGTTTTAGTCCCTTGAAACCACTAAATCTTGTCTCTAAACAATCTAAGTGCAACTTACGTATGTGTGAATCCATTGCTTCAATGATGCATGAAACGTGTTGTACTTGACTAGCACTTTGTGGGTGATAAATTAACTAGTGGCTCACTATGTCTAGCTTATGTTTACACTAACAATCAACTTGTAAACATCATAACCAAAACCCTGAGTAAACACCTTTTTTTCTTCTTGGATTCAAGATTGGTATCTTCAATGTGGGAAAAAGATTCACAATGACATCAAGCTCAAGTCATTCCATTATTGATGATCCCTTAATTCTCATGCAAGTTTTTAGGACCTTGATCGTATAATTTCTTGTTATTTCCATACTTCTATGAGTCAAGATGATTTTTTTTTTCCACATATCTTGTATGCCCAATGGCATTATTTTATAAATTTGTGTGCACATGAATAAACTGTGTAAGCACAATTTTACAAACAATTCTTCCTAATTCTCTTTATATTTAACATCTTCATGCGGTTAAAGAATAAATTCATAGAAAAATAATAAAAATTATCATTAAATGCCCGATATGGTAAAGTTAATTGGTATCATATTCAGAACATATATATTGATGTTATGGTATATATATAGAATTGAATTCTTGCACAAATTAAATACTAAAATAACAATGCAAATAATTTATTCGAGTTTAATCTATACTTTTGAACTCTAAAGCAAGGATAAATAATTTCTATTAGGCCATGTTTGGTATGTGAGGATGAGGAGTAAGAATGAACATCTCATTCATTTTCTCATTTATTCCTATATTTGGATAACTTAAATATTATAATGAGAATGAAGTCCAGAATGATTTCAATGGAAATGAAATCTCACTTATAAATAAAAATTTTATTCCTCTCTAATAGAAGGCATTTTGATTTATTAGTGCAAGTTATTTTTAAAAATACTTTTCAAAAATTTTTGAAAACCCAAAACTTTTTTTAATAAGCTATTTTTAAAAATAATTTTTTTATTTTAATTTTGTAAAAAAAATTATAAATTTATTTATATAACATAAATTAGATTTAATTCAAGTCTTATTAAAAATAAAAATAATTTTGTGACTATAAATAAATTAAAAATAAGTAATTTTAATAAAATATGAATAGTAATATTATAATTAAAATCATAACTTAATTTTTTATGAATATTAATTATAAAAATATGGATATTAATATCTTATAAAAGCATAACTATTGATTTATTTTATTAAAAATAAATATATATAATTGAACATGTAATAAATAGGCCTTATATTTTTCCAATATTAATCAGTTTGGTCTCATTCCTCCATTCTAAGGATTAAGTGAAGCTAACATAGGATAAACAACATTATCTATCCAATTCTTAGATAAAAAAATAATATATAGTGAGTAAAAAGTTTCCCTAAAGAAATGTAGGGGAATCAATTCATGTCATTAATTTTGTTAAAAAATAATAAAAATTACACCTTATGTTCTCAAGGGTATCAAAGAAATTAACTAAAGAATCACTTGATATGATCTGTATTTATCTAGAGAGAAAATATAACAAATTAAATAAAGAAAACTAAGTTCTTTTAGCCTCTATTTAATCTGTCCACACATAAATTTTCAAAATTTGTAACGTCCAGTCTTATGAGATTTTCTAATCGATCCCTCAAAGAAATCACATGACAGTTGTTACAAATCATTCAAATTGCAACAACTCATCTACTACTTCGCTCTCTATGGAATTTATATTAAGTAATCAACTCATCAAGGTGACTACATGAATTAATTTAAAAAATCTGTCTGGAGAAGGCTGGCAGCTTATTCCATGACTCTCATCTCTCATTCTTCCTTTATTGCAATTTTCATTTTTCATATGCCTCATACTCTGCAACTGAGAACCTAAAAATAAATATGAAAGAATAACATAGAGAAAAGTGGTTATTTAAATCAGGATCATGAAGTTAATAACATTGATCATCATGTAACGTGTCAACATTTTTCCTTATGTTTTCGAAGTGGGGTTTCTACCCACTTAGCAAATTAAGGCCACAAAAGTAGAAGCCCGAGATCTAAAGCAGACCGAGCTTTAATCCATGTACTGATCTTCACATATCAAGCTTCCACCGTTGTGACATGCTTGATGAGCATGGCAACAACATCTGATGAAACCCTAGAAGCAGACTCTTTCAAGCTTTGAATCCTCATTGCAGTTTCTTCATCAAGCCGTTTTACATTTGACCCACTGCTCCCACTCGTCTATATAAATCAAAAGTGAAGTGAGACCTTGTCATTCTAAAACCTTTGGCAATGACAATATTTGTGCTGATACCTCAGAAATTTTCTTCTGGTAGGCAGCTTCCATATTGGAGTGGTAGAGTTTCACTTCCCTCTCAGCTTCTTCTTTAGCTTGTTTCAACCTCGTCAACTTTACTGAAACACATTGTTCAATCATAGCATCATTTCGGATTACGAGTACTGTAACTTTGGAAAGAGATATGTAAGGATTGGGGTTTTACAGTTTTTAGCACTGGAAATAATCTGTCGGGCCTCCTGCTCTGCAGTCAGCAGCATCTGGATGCCTCCTTGTCCTTTCATGGAATCCATGGAAAATATGCTACCTAAAATACAAGA